>JAJOOS010014123.1:0-63015 GCA_029582725.1 Solanum chiquidenum
CATTTTATTCGTGAGAAGATTCAGGAAAACTTGATTTCCACTGGCTACGTGAAGACAGGAGAGCAAGTAGCTGATTTACTCACTAAGGCATTGAATGGAACCCGAGTTGATTATCTTTGTAACAAGCTGGGCATGATCAATATATATGCTGCAGCTTGAGGGGGAGTGTTATAGAATGTATATAAACTTAAATCTAGTAATATACATAGCTATATTTAGGTAGCAGATTTATAGGAATCACTGCAGATTCATAGGAATCAATCTTAATTTCTTTCCTTAGTTAGCACTAATGTATAGTATTTATTCACTGCTAAACTACTGCAATAAGACAAGATTTTCCATTGAATTACACATCACAATGATGGAACTTCAGAAAATTGTAATGAAGAAAACTGCAAAGCTACAATGTCGAGACACTTACAGATCTCCATCCAAACAAAACGCGAAATGTCCACCTCCTCCAAGTGCCAGGATTTCATTCATGCACAAGTAAAAATATCTGTTGGCACCTAGTCCCAAACAAAAAAATGAAAAAAATACTAGGTAATTTGCTCCTGGAAATTTTTATGTATCGTGCATTACATGTATCAAATACGTACGTAAGGTTAACCTTATAGAAAGTTACATAGCAAGCTTGAGTGAGTAGTATCATACAAAAGCCAACAGCTATATGATCAGTATACGTTATGGTTGAAGAAAGTCTTATATACACACACATGTTAGACCAATATATAATCTCTTTTGGCGATAGTGTATGATTTAAGAATGTACACGAAATACATAGTACGATAGAATTCCTCAACTGTCTTAAAGGAGTCTTTGTTTCGTTCTTGTATTTTTCCTTACCTAACGCCACCACCCCAAAAATAGTAGGAATTTTCGACTAACTACGAAAGAGAAGTTAAGCTGTGTGGTGTACTAACTCACTAGATAAGTAAAGGGATGTCGACTTTGCTGAAAATCATCACAAAATGTTGGCTTTATAATAGATTTTTATCACCTAAATTTAGTTTGAAGCAAGTCTTTGATGGTCATTGTAAATTCAAATAGGTTTATACTGAAGATAAGTAGTTTGGTCGACCTCATATGTAACAAGGAGGATTTCAGTCAAAGAGATATACGATATAAGGGTTTATCGACTTGATATACTTACCGGTAGGTCTGAATAGCCTTGGTTCACCATATACAGTTGTGAATACAAATGACTGAACTGTTCCCTGTCAGGATAATAGAATGAAAGTATCTTAGCAATGGATATAAAAATGAGATCAGTGACTGAATAAGCACAAACAATCTACCGTTTTTCAAACATTTTTATTAACAATGGAAAAATCCCCTGTATACATACCAAAAAGTAGACAATAGAAAACATTTTACGATTCTCTACAAGATACCTACAAGAATATACGATATTTCTTCTTGGAGAAGGGTATTTGTACAAACGACACTAAGTCTTATGTACGTAAGTATACAATAAGTCTTCATAGGAAGTGTGTTTGACTTCGTAAAATTACCAAGTGCAACACTAGACAACAAAAGCTGGTTATTTGTTCTTGGGATATTAGTTCACCATAAGTTCGAATTAATTCAAAGAAAGTGAATACGGGTTATTGTCACTTGTCTTGTGTAAAATTATTACTTACTTGGTACTTCCGCTTCGCGGTAGGCCTGAGTGGTGCCTCAAGCAACCCACCAAATACAGCACCTTGCTTATCGCCGGTAATCTGGAACAAGCATGATTAAGAGAAATTCACATCAACGATGAGGAAAAAGAGTATGAAAAATGATACTCCCTCTGTTCCAATTTATGTGGCATACTTTCCTTTTTAGTCTTTCCAAAATAATGTCACATTTCTATCATTGGAAACAACTTAACTTTAAAATTAGCAGTGCCATATGAATTGGGACGGAACGAATATTAGTAATGCATGCACATAAAGTTTTTGCAGTAATGCGGAGGCGAAAATACCAGCAAGCAAGGACCAGAAGAATTAGCACTCATGCGAATTAGCGTACGAAGTGATATACCATGTTTCGCGGTGCTGCCCTTCATTCAAATAAACAGAGTAAATATGAATATTGAACCGCAAAAGTTGCAATAGATGAGACTAGTTCTAAGTCGAAGTTACCTATACAACAAGGACCATTGACAGCCTTTCACTATATTAGGGAGAGAAGACTGGAAAAAATCATACAAGTCCGGAGAAATGAAAACAGAATCATCAACGAGATTAGGCATGGACTGCTCTAAACTGTCTCCATCAGGCGCATCTTCGAAAGGTTCAAAACCACTGGCGACGCTCCTTGCAGAATTAGGTTCTTCATTACACCTAGGTGTATAGAACGATTCGTTTAACACACCAATTGAACTCCTGATCAAACCACTTTCACCTTCTTCCGTGTGATCATTATGATCATCACATTCTGCGTATCTCTCCAAAGGTCTATCATGCCATGAGAAACTTTTACTTCTCCACGTAAAAGAATGTGACCGAAGCGACTTGACATCATCTTCATCTTTGAACTTACTAAAACTCGTTGACGGTAGAAAGATAGAAAGTACAGATGATAAAGATCTTCCCTCTTTGGTGTATGGCCTGGCCTAAACACAGAGAACTACAATGTCACAAATAATAAGCTACCGGAGGATTTCGTTTCAAACATTCAGTGTTCTTTGCTAATTATCAATTTTCCGTTCTCAAGAACAATACATCTTGTTTGTGTAGGTTTCACAACTCTTCAACTTCCATTTGGTCATGTTTCATTCCAATACTAAATAATCTCGAGGTCCTTTGACACTCGAAGTTCCCTACATTTTCTACTGACATACAAATCTCTAAACGAACTTCAAAGAGAACTCACAAACACCTAGTGTAAGTACACCAACACGACTAGTGCTTATCCCATCTCGTCTTTTCTTCTCAAAAACAAAGAAATTATTCATATTTGCAATCATAAAAAACAAAACGAAAAAAATAAACAATTATGAACAACCAATCGATCCTTCTAATAAGGAAACAAAGACAATGCCACCTATCACACAATTACAAAATTCTCCATATCCTTTTCAAACTCACAACCAATTTAATGCATTTTCTCATTACTCATCTCAATACAAAAGAGCAGCTTCAGTACACTAAGCTCCCGCTATACACAGAGTCCAGGGAAGGCTCGAACCACAAAAGTCTATTGTACATAGCCTTACTCTCATCTCATTAATGAATCATCAAAACTCAAACTCCTTTTTGTTATAAATGTGGTGTCCGTGCCAGCTCAACTAGTCCTACGAAATACCTGCCACCCCAGAACACATGTTGGACAGATGAAAAAAATCACATAGTATTTTCGCGTCCGCTAAAATTTAAACATGATACCTCATGGGTGCTCAAAAAAATTGAAACTTTAATCATTAAACAACAATCACATTGCTTTAAAATCATAATATCAACATATCAAAAGCAAAGATCTAAATTTCACAACAATATAACATAAAAAAAATCATTTTTTTGCTCATTTTAATAAGATAAAGAGAGAAAAAAAGAACCTGAGGTTGTTGATCTGAAGATTTAGAAGGAGAATCAGAAAAAAGACGTGAAAGCTTCTCAGAAACTGTATCCTTTATGGAATTCATATCTTTTTTTTCTTCTAATTTTTAGCACTTACCCAATTCAGAATCTTTGAATTTCAATACAAAAATGAGTATTTCAAAGGTAAAAATGGGTTCCTTTTATTTGACTTTTGCTGTTTATTTTTTGGTGATTTTGCTTGGAAAAGGGAAATTTTGGTGAAAAAGACAGAAGAGGATTGTCGTAATAGCCGGAAAAAAACAGAACATAGAAAGAAAAGAAAAAACGATTTTGACAAAAATTTGGATTTTTTAGATTTATTTTATATTTGGTGTTTGATATTTATATTAGACCGATAAATTAGTATTTGCGTCCTATAAAGCTTATTTAAAGGAAAAGTGTTATCTAAGATGATTTGATTCGTATTAAAGACTTTGAAATCGAGATTTTTATTAAGAATTGAAAAAAGAGACACTTTTTGACTAATAGCTTTTATCATATTTTGAGGGGGACTCATCTAACTTTAAAAAAAGATATATTTTTTACGTCTCAATTCATGTGATACAATTTAATATTAAATATTTATCAAATAAAAATGTATTCTCTTTATCCTAATTTATATAACTCACTTTCTTTTTTAATCAGTCTCAATATTTTGAATCTATTCCAAAAATGGACTATCTAACATCTAATTTTGAGTAACATATGTTTGTCTATATATATTTTTAACTTAATAAAGAATCAATTGTGAAATATATATAGGGTGTGAAACTGTGAATAAATGACTTCTCGAGAAATTTAATATTCAAAGAGTATGGATAGGGCATTTAGAAAAAAAAAATGCATTTATATAATAAAGTCAATAATGGAGTGCTTTGAATGTTGAAATTTAGAAAGTTGACTAATTGACTCAACTCTAAAGTCTCACTCCAAAATTTTCCTATAAATACCTTCTCAAATATTTCATTATCCACATAGCTCAAATCTTTCTCAATAACTATAATAATCTTTTTTATCATTTTTAAAAAAAAATTTAGACAAAAATAATATTAATTATGGGTGTTACTACATATACCCAAGATATTGTAGCACAAGTTGATGCAAATAGGATTTTCAAGGCTTTGGTTCTTGATGCAGATAATATTATACCAAAATTGATGTCACAAGCTGTTAAAAATATTGAAACTATTGAAGATCATGATGAAAGCATCAAGAAGATGAACTTTGTTGAAGGTATTAACTTAGCTTTTTTAGTACTGATTCATTTGTGTTGAAGATATAATTAAGTAAAAATAATGTGTTCTTTCTAATAATTTATGGTTTTAGATGGATAATTATCCAATTCAACATAATTTTAGAGTAGGTGGATGAGGTCTTGATTAGTTCAAACGTACTGTGGTAAGATAGAATATGCTGAAAACATAATTAAATAAAGTGTGTTATTATGATCTCTTTATATTGACCTAAATTTTTAAATAAGATGATTATACTATTATATTATAGCTAAAAGTTATATTAATTGTGACAATTAATCAAATAAGATAGAAAGGTGTTTTTTTCATTACAAGAATTGAGGTTAATTAATTTTTCTGATGACTTTATAATTACGCGATGACCCCTTTATTTTCCACAAATAAGTTTAGAAAAATTACGTACATTGTGTAATATATTGAATATTTTATATGTTTATTTCTTTATAATTTCTTTCTGAAAGTCTTAACTCAAAAGTCGTTAAGGAAAAAGTCTTTTGTGATGACTTTTTCCAATATTTATAAAGTTGCTATGAAAGTTCCATTTCTTGTTTGTGCTTCATAATTTTCTAAATTCTTGTATAGTGATTATATTGAAGGCACAAAAGTAAACCATAAAGTTGAAAAAAGCAAGTCCAATATAACTTCTCCAACATTTGAAAAATAGAATAGTAAAAAAATTATAATATAGTATAGAAAACAAAGAATATTTAAAGACAGACAAAATTTTGTAGCTAATCTCATTTAGCTATAGATTAACGATAAATTATAAGAAAATTCTATGTAGGAATATTTTAGCGACAGATTAACAAGGAATTACCGATTGTTCCATAGCTAATTTCATATTTTCTTATAGTGAAACAGACATAAAAATAACTTATTTATATTTTGATGATGGCAGGATATCCAATAAAGTACTTAAAACACAAGATCCATTTCATTGACAACAAGAACATGGTAATAAAATATTCATTAATTGAAGGAGAAGTTCTTGGAGAAAATTTGGAACATATTTCCTATTATGTTAGATTTGAAGAATGTGAAAATGGAGGGTGCATTTGCAAGACAATAAGTGAGTATCATACAAATGGTAATTGTATTGTCAAAGAAGAAGAAATCAAAGAAGATAGAGACAAAGCTATTGAACTTTTCAAACTTGTTGAAGCATATCTTCTTGCTAATCCTTTTGCCTATGTTTAATTAATGGTTTTAATTTATTAACTTTTCAAGAATTATATTCCAAGTTTAATTTTTGACTTTTTGGCTTTGAAGTTGAGAATTGTGTGTTTTGTGTTTTAAGTTATTATATATAATATATGGATTGAATCATAATGAATTTTTTTATAATGTTAGGCCGTTTGGTTCGATGTAAATTATGTAAAGAGGTTGTACATAATACATGAACTAGTGATATATGAATCGGATTAGCAATACAAGAATTGAAATATTGAGATTATTTTTGTGGGATATTTGATTCTTAAGTACGACTATAAATAGTAGGAATATATAAATAACAAAATGAATATAAGGTGAAAAATGCAATACAAATATAAATTATATAGATGAATAAAAGAATTCAAATAAAAATAAGATTTTTTCTGTTAGGTACATTGAAAACTATTCACTTGCGATTATAATGGATTACTGGTAAGTTATCTTTAATTAGACGTCTTAGATTTGAGTCTTTCTAATTACGAAGTTGCCTTTATTTTAAAAAATAATTACTTTCAATATAATATTTTTTTCTGCAAATTCAAATTTAGTCGAACTCAATAGTACTCTAATCCCTTTTGATCCAAAAGACTTTGTTTTAGAATTTTTGGCAAAACGTGTAACTGAATAGTCAATTACACTTTTCCCCCTTTTTGAATTGACCACTACAAAACAATATTGAATTTCAAAAGTTTTTTATATATTTTGTTGTTCAAAAGCATATATTATTCATGAACACTGATTATTATTTTTCGACAAACAATGATAGTGCATACTTTGTCAAGTTCTAAAAGCTCTTAAAACTTAGAAGTCCAACATCTCTGCGTAAACATATTCGATTTGAATAAAGTCTCAAATTGAAAATTGAGAAGAAGAATAAATTATATATTTTTTTCATACTGATTTATATGACATTTTTTTTAGTTCGTCCAAAAAAAAATAATCTTTTTTTATATTCTGTATTTAACTTCAAACTTTCATTTTACCTTTAATGAAATAGTCTTTTGCCACACAATATTTATAGTTTATTTCAATCACAAATATCAACAATCTTCATTTTTCTTTTAAACTTCGTATCGAACAGTCAAACACTTTTACATAAATTGCAACATAAGGTGAGAGTATAAATTATAAGGTATACCAATATTTTTTCTGGTATTCGAAAAAAATCATAACATTTTGGTCAAAGAATATAATATGATATATATAATGTTAAGTTTGATGAAAAAAAATGTAGAGAGCTGATCAAACTTGGTTCTAAAAAAAAAAAAAAATATTCCTAAAATACACATGTACCCAATGCTCAAACATAATTTTATTTCTAAAATTTTCACATAATAATGACAAGATTTTCCTCTAAAAACTAAAGGTCCGCAATTATTGACTTGAAAAAATTTAAACTAAAAATTACAAATCATCCAAATATGTAATAACCTTAATGGTCAAAAAATAGAAGTTGAATTCAATTACTATTTCCCTTTGTATTCTATTATTTTTCTTTAATGTCCTCTAAAAAAATCACCTTCCTCTCCTTCCCCAATTTTTCTTGGGGGTCTTCTTCCACGTTAATGCCAAATTATTCCCCTCGTCGTCCCATCAACGACGGGCGGCGAGAGGAAATATAATTTTCTATTCCACCATCATTATCAATCATCATCATTCGCGTTTCAAAATGCCTCCCAAAATGGGAGCCTTGAAACCTTTTCAATTATTGGAGGTAAACATTATCTCCGCGCAAGATTTGGAACCTATATCCAAGAAAATGAAAACCTACGCGTCCGCGTGGGTCCATCCTACCCGAAAACTCACCACAGGGGTTGATACCGAGGGTGGTAACAACCCCACGTGGAATGATAAGTTTGTTTTTCGGGTAGATGATGAATTTTTACAGCAGGATACTTCTGCTGTACAAATTGACATTTTTTCGGTACATTGGTTCCGCGATTCGCTCGTGGGGTCCGTTCGTGTCCTCGTCGGAAACCTTATCCCTCCTCCCACTAGGTTGCAACATCAACAACACCATATTGGTATGCGTTTTGTTGCACTTCAGGTTTGTTTCTTTCTAGTATTTTGATCTTTTTATGAATATTTGTTTATGTGAAATTGGAATGTTGCATGCATGCATGCATAATCTTCGTTTATGAAATTATCCCTTTATTTTTTTTTCTACGTTATATATTTTTGTAGATGAAATTGTGGAATGTAATATGTCCAATATTCTTCCATCTCCATTGTTTGATGTTCATTCTATTTTGTTTATAATATACCCTTTTTGAAATTTCATATTTTTTGTAAAATGAGATTTCATTATTTTTGTGTGTTGAAATAGCTTCGTATCAAGTGAAAAATCAGACAAATAGAAACGAAGGGAGTATGTTGCATGATGATCCTTGCCTATATAATTCACTATTACTTCGAATAAATATGTGTAAAACTAGCATTTAAAAGGATTTTTTCTTTCTTTTTTTGGGATATAGATACGTCGTCCCTCAGGGCGTCCTCAGGGAATATTGAACATTGGTGTGACATTACTTGGTGGAACCATGAGAAGCATGCAACTATATAGACAATTAAGTATGTCAGCAGTTGGATATCGCGATTTAATGGATGAAGATGCACATCTTCCCAACTACGACCAAAAAACCCTAGATGCTCAGAAGGATGATAACAACAACAATGCCACTACGTTAAAACCTATACTACGTCGTACAATGAGTGAACGTAGCGAACGTGTCACGTTCGATAGCGCCTCGATGGCTAATAGTTCATTAGTTGCAGCTATTCCCCACAAAAAAAAGGTTGTGGCTGTTGAAAAAGAAAGTTCAATACTTAGTATTTCATTTGAGCCACCAAAACATATGATGAAGAAAAAAGGTAAAGCAAGTTCTGTTATAAGTGGTGCAGAATTAAGAGAAAAGCCCAAAACAAATAATAAAAAAGGTAAATCTGGATCAGTATTAAGTGATTCAATTGTTAGTAAAGAATCATCTTCTTATATACATAGGCCCAAGCCCAAAGATGATAGGCCCAAGCCCAAAGATGAAAAGCCCAAACTCAAACTTATAGAGTTAGAATTTGGGGATAAAGAAAAGCCCATTAATGAAAAGAAGGGTGGAACTGATTCACCGACGACTAAGGTAGTTGATGAAAAGTCCATTACAATAAAGCCCAATAAAGTTTTGGGCCTAGATGTAAGCCCAAAAGAGAGACAAACAACAGTTATTGGAAAGCCCATGTTAAGAAATAATGGTGGGTTTGATTATGGAGGCCCAAAAGGGCAAAATGGGAAATTTGTATTTGGAGGCCCATTAAAGGCCCATTCAGTATGGTCTGATTCTGAAGTTGGGCCTTCACCTTCTGAAGTGGCTGCTGCTATTGCTGAAAAGAAATATCCTTTAGAAGAGGAAAAGAGTTCTGTTTTGGATGGTTGGAGTATAGATGAAAGCGTCGAAGGGCTCCGGTCGAAGCTCGAGAGGTGGCGAACTGAGCTACCGCCATTATATGATCGGGGAATGGCGTCGAGTAGCTACCATTCAACGGGCCGGCATACGAGAAGGCATACTGATGGTGGGAGTGGGCTTTTTTCTTGTTTTGGTAACTTTTATGGTTATGAATGTCAATGTGTTTGTGGAAAGCCCAAAAGGAGAAGAATGAATCCAAAGTTTCAAAGCCCATCAGTTGGAAGCAGGTCATGGGTGTAAAAAAGCCCAAAAGAAGATTTCAAGGCCCAATTGTGATAAGGGAAACGAAAATGAAGGAAAATACATTATTTGCAAAGAGAAAATATTCATTATTATTGTTTTTAATTAATAAGATGTTGTATTATTATTTTTTTCCATTTTGGTGAACTTAACCGAACTATAATTCATTTTGTTTTATGGTTCATCACTGAATTTTTTCTATTTTTTTCGAAGCACATATAGGTCAGATTAGGCGTGTTTATCAATCAGTTTCATACGCCTTTTAGATATTTTGGTTTGGTATGGAGGAGATTTTTTCCATAAAGTAAGATTTTAAGTCTTTTATATTTATGTTATATGATTTAAAATAAGTGTAATGTGTAAGTTTTTCACACAAATAATTTTCCTTGTCACCATAAGGAAAAAATAATCGAGTGCATTGCTTAAACTATAATTTAATTAAAAATAAGTGAATTAATTTATTTTTTTTATATCTAAAAATTAATTTATCTTTTTAAAAACTAATGATGATTATGGACTATGGGACCCATATATGTTTGCCATTGATATAAACACTCTTTTCAAAATGATGAATTCTTCCTCTTCAAGTTTCATTTGCAATTTCTCACTCATCGTTTTTCAAATATATATATATTTTTAGTCTCTGATTTGTGTTGCCATGTTTTTTCCTTTATTTACTGGAAAGTGTTTTTCTATGTCTCCTACCTTTTTGTAAATTCATATAAATAAATTGAATTTAGTTTGTGTTTCGACATGCAATACAAAATTGTAATTTCAAATTATTATTTAAACATGTGTTATATTATTTTATTATATATATGAAATTTGATGTTTAATATCTATATTAGAACTCGATTAATTTAAATTTAATCTATGTAGAATCTCATTAAAAAAATGTTTCTTATCAAAAAGAATTTATTTAAAATTCAAATTCGAAATATCTGCATTGCATCACATCACTTGATATGTTTTGCTCTTTAATGAACATACTTTTATGATAAGTTGACCTTAAGATTAGTTGGTGTTAGCTCTTTTAATAAAAAAAATTATTTTAATATTTATCTAGTATAGAGCTCTTTAATACTGATATTGTCTCTAGAAAACATGTTTATTGATTGATTATTATATTGCATTTTAATAAAAGTTAATTTGGACAGAATAATAATAATAATAATAATAATATTTGGTCGGAAAAAGATCATATGTAAGATATACAAAACTTTAATGTGGTTAATTTAATAATTAAGTTTAATAGTACTATATATTCAAACATGAATCTATTTCGAGGCCTGCAAAAAATATTTTTGTCGAATAAAAAGTTATGTATTACTCCTCTGTTTTCTTTACTTATTCAGTATGGTACGATGGATATCGAATTACCATAATAAAATCTAAAAAATTATTATCATTACTTTGATATTATGATATTTAATATGTATTTATTTTTATTTTTATATTTGATATAATATTCATTTTTCATAAAAAGAATATTAAAATACAAAATATTGTATCGAAGTATATAATTATATATACATTCATATATGTTGTTATAATCCTAATAAATATATAAATTAGTATTAGTACAAAACCAATTATTTAGACATCGGAATTTTGACTACACTATCTTGATTGAAATGTACTCTTTTTTGTATAATTGATTAACGAAGAAAATGTCTTATATATACTTTCTTTTGAATATTTCTACATGTTAAAGGTGTTAGCTAGTATGATATAATTAAGACACTTTTTGAAAGGTCGGAGTCATATTTCTCTATTATAAGAGTATATGTAAGTCGATGTTGAACAAACCATGATTACAAATTTATAATACCACAAAATATAGTAAAATCAAACTTCAAAATATTAAACCATACCAAGTTAGTTTGGTATGATAATAGTATAATATTTATAAAAATTGAAATTATCAAATTAATTTTTTTTTAAATATCATACTATATCCATCCCTACTGTGAATAAGAGAGAAGTATGATGACTTAGATAATGAAGGCTAATGGAGAAACCTCATTAATTATAAGATTTTTTAGATGCCTATAAATCTTAATTAAACATTTGGAATGACATAAAACAAAATCAAGGATTTAGAAAATCTTAACTAGTCAAGTTTAGGTGTCTCAACTTTAGCATAAAACTCATGGGTTAATGTGTAAAATGTTGATTCTTTTCACAAGCAAAAAGCTTAGTCTAGACTATATACTATTTTTTTAGCTTCAATATACTTTATTTATTTACTTTCTTTGTGTTGTTTGTCTATTATTTAGAAGACAACTATCACTTACCCTTTTGCTTTAAAAAAGATAGACCTAATAGTGGCTTTGGCCATATATGATCCAACTTGAATTAAATAAAACAATTTGCTCTTTCTTTAATTTATTATGTTGCCTAAAAAAAAAGTAATACGCAATTTTATTCCTATTTTATGAAGATAGAGCGATAGTTTTTGATAGACATATTAAAAATTCTAATGTGGCCCCTAAATATGCCAAAGTTACGTATATGAAGCATAATTATTTGAGACCAGAGATGAATTCAAGAGTTCGAGGTCTCATTGATTTAAATTCTTATAGAAATTTCCACTTTAAGAGAAGAAAAACACTCCTAAAAATAATTTCATACTCAAAATTTTTAGCTGAATCTTAAGAATAAAGTTATATTTGTCACCTGGTCGTAAGTTTTTGTTATACTAAGAAAATTATATTGTTTAGTCCCAACATTTGGACAAAAAGTGAATAAGAAAGGAGAAAAGTTCTTAAAAGCCATAGGAAACATGGAAATAACACATTCAAGTACATATGATGGCAAAAAGAAAATTGAAATGATTTCAAATGAAACTTGAAGAGGAAGAATTCATTTGTTTAATCATTTTATTTAATTAAAAAAAAGAAGGTGTTTGGCTCAATGGCAAACATATGGGTCCCAAATATAGCATTTTAAAAACATTTTTATTATTATTAAATTAATTAATTATCTCCCAATATATATATGATCACTTCATTCTCATTCATTTCTTGAACTTCAATATTTGTAGTTTGTCAAAAATTGGAAAATGTGTTCAGAGAGTAATTCATCTTACAGTGATGAAACTGGGCTTGAGTTGGGCTTGGGCCTAGGCCCAAGTGTTACAAAGGCTAACAAATCATCAACAAAATGGTGTGAGTATGGTAGAATTTTGACTGCTAAAGATTTTCCTAATGGATTTATTACAAGGAGATTTAATAATATTTGTACTGATGAGACTATTGGATCTGCTTCTACAAGTGCCAGGTAAATAACTTTTTCGTTGGACATAAGTTTATGTTTTTGTATCGTAATATTTCAGAAGTTATGTCTTGTAGCCTTATAGAGCTTATGTCGTGACTAGACATAAGTTCTATTGTTAGGAGCAATATATAGTTAAAGACGAAGGATAAAAATCAAATATCAGTTCGCCATAATAATTTTTCATTTGTTTTATGAAAAAGGTTTATGATCATGAAATGAAAGGATATGATGTATAATTAAGTTTTTTTTTTGGTAAATTGGTGATTATTTTAGAAGTTTTTTCCTAAGGTGTGGCTTTGATGAATGTGATTCTTAATGAAAAATTATCAGTTTTGTGTATGGTGAGAAAACTGGCATAAATAAAGAGTTAAATTCGAAATTTATTATACTATATATTGAATATTTTTTCAGTGTTTTGATTATCACATTACTCTATTTGGTTGTTGTTATTGTTTCTTTCCCTTGAATGCTTCCTCTATTATATGTTATGTCTTTTTTTTAATCTATGTATGTATTTTGATATGCATTACTTGAGTCGGGATCTTTTGAAAATAGTCCCTCTACCTCCAAGAGGTAGGAGTCTTGGAGGGTATAAGGTCTATAGATACTTTATCTTTCTTAGACTTCAACCAGTAAGATTACACCAAATATGTTATTATTATTGTTGTTGTTGTTTGGGAACAAAAAACTCTAGATAGGGAGCAATTTCTTTTTTAGGCCTGTGTAGTTTGATACCAAATAATTATACAAAAAAGTGATTATCTCTTTACTTTAATTCTCTTTAATTAATAAAATCATTTAATTAATAGGTTCATGCACATTACTATGTTCATATAATATTTTTCTTTAGGTATTAACCTTAGTTATTTCTAACCTATAATTGTATTTTTTTGAAGCAGTCAGGTTGTGGGATGGCCACCAATAAGGGCTTACAGGATGAATAGTTTTAATCAATCAAAGATTACAAATGCTGATCATCAACAAGAAAATGGGAACAAAGAAATTGAGGGTTCAAACAAGAAAATTAATCATGGAAATAATACCAAAAATAATGATGTAGATTTTGTAAAAGTGAATATGGATGGATTGCCAATTGGAAGAAAAGTGAATTTGAGTTCTCACATTTGCTATGAAACTTTAGCCAAAATCTTGGAGGAAATGTTCTTCAAATCAACCAAAACTACTAATTGTAAGTTGAGATATCTATCATATATAGTTACTAAATTGTGTCTTTGAAATGATCTTATGGTGTTAGTTCTCAAAAGTTATGTTGCTAGGACTTTTCAAAATGACAATAGGTGCATGTCTGATTCTTCAAAAAGTACTGCATTTTTGGAGGATCAGGCATAAGTGTGACAATATTTTAAAAGATCCCAAGTAATATAGTTCAGAGACTGAATACAATTACCGACTAATAACTTGGCTATAATATGAATATCAGACACTTGATTTTCCACCCAACGTCTGATATCCGTTTGTGATTCTGATTTATTATAAACTCATTTAACTAAGAGGAAACCTCTCTTTACCCTAGATAGTACATGTTAGTGTGATTTTTCTTGTTAGTGATAGTATATGATACTTAATTAAATTTGTGCTTATTTGAAATAGGTGGAGAAAAGGAACAAGTAACAAAGTCATGTAAGCTCTTGGATGGATCATCAGAGTTTGTCCTCACATATGAGGATAAAGATGGAGATTGGATGCTTGTTGGAGATGTTCCATGGGGGTAAGAAATATTTCTTTCAACTTAGTGTTTCTATAGTTAGTTCAAATCTTGACATATATACAACAGAGTTACATGATATTTGTTGCTTGCACAAGCTGGTGACATAAGTATTTCGTGGAATTAATCAAAGTACATGCAAGTTAGCCTAGACATCACAATTATAAGAAAATAAACAATCTTGGCTATAAGTCATTATCGTTATAAGAATTCATAAATTTTAAATTCTGAATTTGTCTTCGCTTACATGTTTGTTTGCTTGGTTTTGTAGGATGTTTTTGAGCAATGTGAAAAGGCTAAGAATAATGAGGACTGCTGAGGCCAAAGGACTTGGTATGTAGAACATGGAGAAACACAAAAGAAAATTGATCTAGTTCACTTAATTAGCAAATGATCAAATGAGACCACAGCTTGGAAAAACTATATATAGGGAAATAGTACAAGTAGAGAAGCAAAGAGTACACATTTTGGGGAGTACTTTTTTATAGTTTCAATTTTTGTTCTAGCAATATTTTTTTTTTTGTCTAATGTAAGCCTCATTCAAGCTAGCGAGTTCTTAAAACCCCTTGTATAATTGATACATATGCTTGCTCGATCCTTATATATTGTTATGGTTCTTTTCTTCATTATTTTGAGAATATTTTTTTTATTATTATTGTATTTTTTTTTTGTATTGTTTTTATATATCGAAACAATTTCTCTACCTTTACAAGGTAGCTAGAAATAAGACTACAGATACATCAATCTACGTCGACATATATGTTGTTCTGTTCCTAAGAACTTGCATAACTAGGTTTGTGAACTTTAAGTCCCAAAAATAATAAACGAAGACTTTTTTGACAACGTGTAACTCTTGATAAGACTTATAATTAATGCTCATATATCTATGAATCTACATTTGTCGAATCGCCCATGTTATGATCTTCTACTTTTGAGTGTTGTCATTTTGATATTTAACTTATATTTTTCATGTAGCATTCAATCTACAACTTCATCTAATGAGTTATAGAATTTTAACAATGCAAAAGTTTGTAACATTAAACTTAACTTCATTATGTAATTAATAAATAAATATACCAAATATTATTTATATATATTTAATTTAGAAAATACCATAACATGAAGTGGTCGTGCCGGAGTGGTTATCGGGCATGACTAGAAATCATGTGGGCTTTGCCCGCGCAGGTTCGAATCCTGCCGACCACGCCACGTGTTAGTTTTTGTACATTTTCTTATTAATTTTTGCATATTAAAAGAATTTTTGTGATATTATTTCGACCGTTTACTCCGGGCATGATCGTAGATAGAAGGATATGAAGATCGTAGCTTAGAGTTTTTGTACATTTTTCTTATTAATTTTTGCATATTAAAAGAATTTTTGTGATGTTATTTCGATCGTTTACTCCGGGCATGATCGTAGATAGAAGGATATGAAGATCGTAGATTAGAGTGGAAGATTAGTAGATAATCAAGTGTTGTCTTGCTTTCTTGCCGAATATGCTTGGGAATAGTTTGGTGTGTCGTATTTGTTTATCTATTCATATCAGTATAAGTAATATTATTTTTGTAGTTTCTTGTCCTACAATTTATATTATTACTAGTTGTTTCTTGTGCTTTGGCTATTGTTACTGCTCTCTGTCTTTTGATTTCTATGAAATGTTTTTTCTATTATTTGTTATATCTTCTTTAGTTTTGTATTTTTCTTTTTCAAACTGGTTTGATGTGTTACTTGAGCTTAGGGTTTTATGGAAACAAGCTTTGCACCTCCACGAAATAAGGGTAAGATATGTGTACATCCTGTCCTCCTAAATCTCACTTATGAATTCTACCGAGTATGTTGTTGTTATTACATTTGGACAATCACCTCGCCGATGGTCTATCAAAACTACCCACACAAAATAAGATTTGTGCACACTCTACTCTCTCCAGGCCTCACATGTGAAATTATACTAAATATGTTGTACATCTAAAAAAAAAAGCATTTAGGTTAAAGACAAGTTATATACATTAGCAACAAGTTTACAGATATAAAAGAGTTTAACATCATTTCAATGATTAAATTCTACTTCTCATGGTAACTACATACCAATATTATATCCAATTCATCAACAATTTGTTTCTTGTTTAATTAAAAATTTGAAAATTGACACCATCTTGACAGTAAAAAGCTAATACCAAATACTCATTCTTTGTGCTAATTTAATTCGTTCTCAATAACCACGAGATGATCTACCTCTTGCATTGCCATATTCAGAAGGGGGATTGAATATAGAATCCTCAAATTTAGTTGTCTCTTCAATCCTTGCAAAACCATGCATTTCAAATTTGACACCATCTCCTCTGTTAACTCGAAGAACGACAAAAGGCATTTGATCTCGATTACAACTATCCATGGCACAGGATTGATACAAATTGTAATTGATTATAATTTAATAATTAATTTTTCTTTTTCAATTTGACAGTATATCATTTCTGGTAATATTTTGTAACAAAAAAATAAACATATATAAATTATTGTACGTTACATAACAAAATAAATATTTAAATCTCTTTTATTGTTTATAATTTTAAAAACCTTTTCCATAGAATCAATTGTTATAAACTATCAAAATTATCCTAAAAGTGTTTAAAATAAAATTAACACTTCACTCATTGAATATGTCAATTAAAGTATCAATTTTTTTTATATATAATAAAATTATCCTAAAAGTGTTTAAAATAAAATTAACACTTCACTCATTGGAAAGGACATTTTACCCTGCACTATTTAATAGTGTATTTTAAAGGTATATATGTGTGCACATGGACATCATAAATATTGCATCATTTTAAATAGTGATGTGTCCACGTGGACACATATATACCTTTAAAATACACTATTTAATAGTATAAGGGGTAAAAGGTCCTCCATAAAGTTCGGTGACAACAATTTCGGTCAAAGTTGGAGTATTTTTCAGATCCTTTTTCCTTTAGTAAAACATCTCAAAGAATTGAAGACAATATTACAATGCCCAATATTAAAACATGATTGATTCAAAATGAAGTGAATTAGACAAATTAAGAAATAAAAAATAGCTATAAATTTAATTGTGTATAATTTTTAATTATAGCTACATCAATAATAAAATTTCAAAAACATATACTACTATATTGCTTTAATTCCTCAAATCTATCCTTTGTAAATTTCTGAATTTGTGCTAAACTTTTACTCGCACTATTACTTCGAATATAATATAACAATTGACTGTTTATTTAATCAAAATTAAAATATTAGGTAGTTAATTGTATTTTGATTTTTTATATGATCATGCGAAAGTGCGAGTAATTTCTCTAATTAGTAAGAAATTAGCACAAACTATTTAGAAAATTTTAATAATACTCCCTCCATTTCTTTTTTAAACGAAGAGAATGGTAACAAATAGATACATAATTTTTTATATTCTACTTAGGTATTTTGTTTCATCAGATCTGGTTGTCTCTTTTATGTATGCATCTCCTTCACATTGCTTTTGGTTCTTCGTTTAATCTTGCCTCTTGCTGGAATTTGTTTCTTTTTTGTGCATCTTCCATCTCCTTTCAGTCGAGTCACTTCGTCCCTTTCAGATGCAGATGAATATGTTGTTTAGCTTAGGACTAGGGCTTATGATCCTTCTCTTAACAGTAAAACAAAAATAAAAAAGGAATTCTCCTAACCTAAGCAAGCCGCGGAATCACAGACAATTGCTGTCTTGACAAGCCTAAGGCTCCAAGCCTTTTGTTTACGACTTCATTTCTGAATTTGGGTGGAGGGGAGGGAGGGAGCTGCCTTTGATGACATCCAATGCATTAGATAGCAATATTAATCAAAAATTTGAAAGACAGTACAAAGCTGGTATCAAGTACTCATCCAAAAAGGCATTGATCTCGATTACAACTATCCATGACAAAGGATTGATACAAATTTCTATACATGATCATATGAAGTTCAATCTTCATATTTACTAGCTAATAGGTTTCTTTTTCTCTTTTGAGAATGGAAGTCACAAACAAGTAGCAGCTAATGCTATAACATGAGTTCTTATAATGGGGGAAGAATATTACTTCCAAGTTAGTTGTTGCAAGAAACTTTCTTCTATCTTCTCAGGTAGTCATTGAACACACCTTGAAATCTAGGTTTGTGGACTAGATTCTATCATCAAGATTGTGAGTATTCTCGAGCAAAGAAATAGGGAAAACGTTCACCAACAACCGCCCTTCATCTGCACAAGAAATAATTCAACTTCGGCTGAATGTTTAGCTAATATAGTTGTTAGTGACTACCACAAGTCAAAAGCTTACAAAATTTTATGCTAGGTTCTCTCCAACATCACAAAGGTATAAGCATCGAGAATTCGAGATACTGATGTGCAAAACAAGGATATAGAACATGTAAAAAGGAGGTTACAACATTCCAAGTCCTTTTCCCGGAACTTCTATGAAGTTCAGTTTACTCAAATAAAGTATATTATAATAGGGCCACTCACCACATATGCAAGTGAATGAAATCCACACACAAAAAGAACAGAACAATGTATAGGACAATTAGCATTAAACAAGATCAATAATCATCAAGACAGCATACATAAGCAAGGTGGGCATATTACTATTCCTTATCAGAAAAGGCGAGTAGCACATAAAGTGGAAGAGCCACCATCTTCATTAAAAGGTGAGTAAATGACGTTTTACTGATTAGTGTCTTGATTGTCTTTAAGATACTACCAGAGATGATTTGCAATCTGTCAAGGTACTTCAACTGAAAAACTTGAGCACTCCTAAGATGAGAACATTACTAGTATTCAAAGTATGCAAGTACTCCTAAATAAGGGACAGAAACTAATCAAGATGGCATAGGATATACTTTCTTTAGTGCAGTTTAAGGCAATTAATATTTCAAATTTCAACACTTCTAGTGTGTATAATTCTTCACGGCTTCATGGCTAAATTGGAAGCCTCTTTTTTTTATCCAGTAAAATTGGAAGCTCCTTAGTCATAGAAAGCAAAGAACAAAATGCACAATTAGAAAAAAGTAGAGTCAATATAGCTGTAACCTAGCTCTGAATAATTACAGGACGTCTGATTCAAGATTATTCAAAACGGAAAATACTCTCAAATGCATTTGAAATGCCTTTACGACTAATCTATCGTATGCATATTTAAATAACTTGTGTTGATTCTACAATTGTAAAGAAAGGACAGTGACATGCCAAAGAGGTTGTCAGAGGCTCTCAGAGCTAGACGAAATTAAGACTGCCAGACATGAACAGAATCACTCTGGGAATTCAAAGCACAAAGGACTTCAACCAGCTTATGCAAGCCAGATACAAAGAACAAAGATCACATGCAGCTACAGTACAAAGACGATCAATTACAGAATCTAATTGCAAAAGCAGCATTCAAGAAAATGTTATGATGACTGTCATAGTTCCAAACTCTAAATGATTTATGAACTATTATGGCTGCTTACCTTAGTACATGATGTGCCGAAAATAGCTATGCTGCATCACTCTCAAAACTGCAACAGTTCCCATGATTTAGTCAATTGCAGATGGCAAGCTTCCCTGTGCAGTCATCAGCCATTCCATAATCAATGCTGAGTTCCCTTAGGGGAGGGATATTCTCCATTGCAAAGAGCATGAGGTGAGGGAAAGATACACTATTATGATCATACAGCACAGGCAGTACTAGAACATTGGGGCTTGAACTGTGACTCATGTAACAGGCTAAATTCCTCATTCTAGAAACATCCATCGCAAAATCCAAAGGAGGAATAGAGGGGTATGCCGGTCGGACATAATTAGAATCTATTCGGGACAAATCTCCCCATTCCACCCATCTCTCAGCAAAATGACTTGGATAGATTAAACTATCACCATTCATTGTAAATATTTGAGCTTGCTCTTGTGTGAGAACAACACCAGTATATTCACAAATAAAAGACCCTGCTAGGAGGAGGTCCAACGACCTAACTCCCCAACCAGTCTCCCTAGAACGAAATACTTCAAACCTGTTCCTCACACCTTTCTGGCTAACTCGATTCCAACAAGTTGGAGGACATGAACAATGTGGTCCACATTCAAAAATGACTGGTTTTCCTCTCAACAAGATCCCATTCGTATCATATGCAAACTGTCCACCATTTTTCATCGCGCAAAAGCAATTAGTCCCATTCCCACACCCATCGGTGCACTCACAACCTGAACCATTTCCCACATGCTGATAGACATATGGAGGAAATACAGTCTTCAACAGATAGTCATAACAAGCTGGATCACGTTCATTATCAATATCATTGAATAAAAATACAGGCACATTTTCCTTTTTCCTTGATATATCAAGAGAAATGTATCCCATTGGCCTTACCTCTAGTGGCCTGGTCCTAAGACTCTCTGCAAATCTAAGTACAGCACTTCCCATGTCTGGCTGATTCTCAATCCTAACAAGCTTATATTTGTACACTCCAAATCCAGACTTACCCACATCAAACCAAGATTCCGTGATTCTATACAATCCATCATACACGTACACTTTACCACTAGAACTACCAACATATTTAAAACCACGAATTACCCTCACCTCAACTCCATAGTACATGCTCCTCTCCAATGCCAAATTCCCACCTTCCAACTTTTGATGCACAACTTGCCGTGAGTTCTTATCCTGTCCACCTTGCCCTGTATATATAATCACATCCCCAGCATCTTCATCATCCTCATACCCCCCTGAAGCAATTACACTTGTGGCAATTGGCTCCCCATTTGAGCTCTGGTTTGCAGGAAGATAATCAATCCCAGCTTGAGGCGTCCCATGTAATCCTACCACACAAAGCTCCATTCTATATAAGAACAAATCACCAACAAGCACTCCTGGAATCGGACCAACGGTACGCTTATCACGATTCAACCAAAGTCCATGCTCCCTCATCATTTGTGATGCCTTCAAGTCCCCCCTTGCTCTAGTCTGTCTGCCAGAACCCAAATGTTGGTTGCTTTCATCCTCTAAATTTACAAAAATCCGTAGAGAATCATAAAGCATTCGTGTCTTTCGAATCAGGTCACGGAAATATCGTTCATCCTCCGGTTTAAGATCTGTCACCCTAACCAACTCCGATGACCTCTTCTCATACTTCCTTCTTGTAATAACAATATCAGAAACCTGAGATTAAGTTAACAAATCAAAAAGGGTCGATCCAATTCACAAAAAAAACTACTTGGGTCAGTAAGCATTACATCAAATTCATCTACAAAATCATCACAGCCCCAAATCAACTCAAACCAAACCAACAAAAAAAATATTCATTTTATTCCATTTTAACCCAAACTTCTTCAAGATTTGATTTATAATCTCTATTACAAGCTAAATTAAACTACCCCTAGTACCTGTGAATCATTGCTGACAGGAACAATCGCTCGACAACCCAAATCCTCATTAGCTTCAACATCTCCATCTCTCTGTAAACTCTGAGCAAAAGCCGTTTGAAACAGCTCAGATATCCGATTATATTCCGAATGAACACCTACCTCAATTGAGCTTGGAATTTGAGAACTAGTAGCATTCTGCTGCTGCTGCGGAGTATTATTTCTGAAACCTGAATTGTAACTGAAATTCGAATGGGGGTTTATCGATTGAGGGGTAAATTCATCAAGGGGTTCAAGTTTCGGCTCAATTTTAGGGAAAATCATGGTGGGTGTTGGAGTTTTCGGTTCAGTAGGGAAATTTACGTCTTCTAATCCAACAACAGAACCCATTTCCATAGAAAAACAAGAAAACTCAAGAAGAATTTATAGATTTTTAACACAAATTAGCTCATATAAGAAGAAAAAATTGAGAAAATTTAGGGTTTTGCAGAGAAATATTGAAATTTCTCCATAGAAATGAAGAAGACAGAGGATTTGTCTGAAAGAGAAAATAAAGGAATCTTTTTATCTTTATTGTATTATTAAAAAAAAATCTATTTTTAAATGTACTTTTTTCGAATTTAAGCATCGAATTAGGAAATAAAGAAATATTATTTATTTTATTTAAAAGAAAAAAATCAAATGTATTCGTGCTCTTATAATTAAAAAATAGATGAAATTTAATTTTTCCTTATGCTTAAGAAAGATTATCTTGATTCGGTTATACGAGAGTCAAATTGATTAATATTATGAATTTGGACAATTTTTGTAATAAAATGTATATATTTAGAAACTGTATAGTATAAGGTATTATAAGTCACAATAATTAATAATTTGAAATATTTAGAAAGTATTTTTATAAAATTATGATTAAAAAAAATATTCTTTAATTGTTCGAATAGTAACTAAGATACTTGAATTGGAGCGGAAAAAATATTAGTTATTAATGCAATTAAATAAAAAAATTTAAAGGGTATATCAAAAATTAAAATATTAAACGACATTTAAAATGGAGCGAAAATAGTAATTGATCCTTCGATTAAAAGTAAAGGGTTGAGTCTTTTTAAAGGGGAAAAGAATGTCTATAAGTTTTAACTTTTAATTGGGAGATATTTTTTTTGTATGTATCATATATTTTTTGTTTATATTTTTCGCTTGTATAAAATTAAAAGTTTATTCAAAATGATAAAAGAAATTACCTTTTCTTTTATTATTGAGTTGAATTAGATTTTAATATGAATATCAAACATTGTCGTATCCCCTTCTAAAAAAACACAATCCTTCTCAATTGTCATATTTACTTAACTACATATTTTAATTTATTATAAATTTATTTATAATTTTTAATAAATTATTTATATTAAATTATTTTTATAATATAAATATATTAGTTAATTTAAAATTATTAAATTCAGTTGAATTCATAATTTTTTTCCACCCATTGTGCACATGTCACAAGAAAAAAGCACCCAACAAAACAAGAATTAATTCTAGTTATGTGAGGTTGCTCTCCTTGTTACATGTGCCTAGTGGGTGACACAATTTATGTGTAGTGTTGGTACTTTTCACCTAAAGGATAACTATAACTTTTTATATTATTTTTTTGTTGTCTTGAATTTTACGCGTTCTTTAAAAAATAATGATTGATTATAATATTTATAACAATTAGTAGTAATATTTAGTTTTAAATATCGAGAAAAAATCTGGGAAACAAAATTTAATGTTGATACATAAAAAAAAAGAAATATATGAATCAGTTTGTAACGAAGTATATCAGCTCTAAATCGTAAAGTCAAAAGATATATCAGATCATTTTCCCTAAAAAGAATAGTGTTTTTAATTTGTTATGTTAAACTTGACAAGTAAAAATATAATATATATTTAGCGTAATGAACAAATAAAAATAAATTGAAGAATAAATTGACTTTTAAGTACACAAATTATGTTTGAGAAGACGAACAAAAACATAAAAACTAACCAAAACAAAGGAAGAATACAAAGTTATTTGCATCTTGATTTTATATTATTATTTTTTATTAGGAGGTATTTTTGTGTACTTTTTTGGGATACTCAATATAAAAGAATAATCTACTATTTTGCATAAAAAAGAAGAAGAATAATCTACTATTTGTAAATAAAAAAAAAAAAAATTAAAAATACTTGGCTAGGGACCACTTACCTCTTAAGCCGGGAAAATTTTTAGTTGTCATCTCAGTTGGATTTGAAATTTCAGATTTTTGGCTCCAAATTTGAATAAAGTGAAATTTTCGCATTGTATTTTGAATTTTTTGCAAAAATTCTGTAAAATGAAATGGTCTGAAATTTGAAAGTAATCTCCTCGATAATTGGTTATATTAATATAATAATGATATCTCATATCATCGTGTTTAGATTGACATGAAGTTTCACTGAATTTAAATCATTTAAGAGGTTATTAGCAATGTGAACGATATATTGGATTTAGAAAGGAATCGTGCTAGCATTTTTTTACAGGAAAATGTTAACGGAGAAGGTGAAAATGACCAAGGTCTTGCCTAGATTAGACGTCACTTTTACATTTATTTGCTTCGTAGAGACTTGTGTGAAGACTTTTATGTCACAACAAAATCATCCTTATACTCAGAATAGTTAAATCTCATAGATATTTGACTTTTGATTATTATCTTAATACATCTATCTATCTCTAACCAACAGAGCTTCTTTGGAGATATGGGGTGCTTTACCAATCCAGAACATCGGTATATTTTCAGGATGCAAGTTTATTGCAACCTGAAATACAGAGAGTTTTAAGATTTTGAATACTTTCAAGAAATTCACAATTAGTCAATTCCAAATGTTTAAGGCTGGGGATCCAACATAGAGTATTGATAAGCGCAGCATATCTCCACAGATTTCTGGAAATTCTTGTAAGCTTGTGCATTCAACGAGATTGAGAGTCTCAAGAGATTCCATGAGATACATAATTGTCTTAAACATCAAAATATATATTTCTTCTCTTTTAATTTAGTAACGAAAATAAAACCTGTTTAATATTGGAAAAATATACCAAAAGCTGTAACAACATGGATCAAATGCCTAATATTTGCAGTTGGTACAGATATGTACGAAGCAAATTGAGCAACGATACATTCAACAGTACAGCAGAAAAGAAACATAAATTTGTATCATGAAAAGCATAGGGACTGCCGGATTGGGCTTATCGAAGGGCAAAATCTCAATTGTCTTGCATAATAAACAAGCGGAGCCTATTTTTGCAACAAAATAAAACACCAGGACAATATTTAAAGACGATCCACATTCTGTGCAAAAACTTGTAGTTCCAGTTCAATTCCACGTAAAAAAAAATTGAGATTTAATTGGGAAAAGAAAGAAGTATGAGCTGATGGAGAGATGCTACGTTTGATTTATGTCTCTGTACATTGGATTTGCAAGTTTTAAGTTTTCAACTTTCAAGTGAGTGCTTAAAAAATTAAAAATACTTATGTTAATTGCGTATATCAAAGCACTAATTTTGTGTAGCCTTTCAATCTTGGAGTGACTAATTCATGAGCATTAAACCGAGAAAACAAAAAAAAACTGCAATTTTGTTGTATTGGAGATAGATATAGAGAGTATACCTTTGATATTGGCCAAAGTTCCACAAGAATGAGTTGTGATGGTTCAAAGCTCTCTGGCAATGAAACTGAAGGATACCCCGGCCAATCAATAAACTGCAGACTTGAAGGAAGATAAGTGATAGCGCAGTTTGAGCTAAAACTTCCATCACCAATTATGAGTATTTTTAAGCTTTGCATCCTCCTGAAAATATTGCTATAATTGACAAGATCATCTTCAAAATAGTAATCTTTTGGGATACGTAGGCTTTCCACCTTTTCTGTTATCTGTATAGAATGAAGCATATATTTAATTGCTAACAAATAAAAATGGGACAAGAAAATTAACAGAACCAAGAGCTTACAAAATTATTAATTACATTAAATATTGCTTACCAACTTTCCTTTAAAAAGGTCAGAAACTTCCTCAGGAAGCCATATTCTGCTGTTAGCGTACTCTTCCCGTATGACATTTTCACCCATTTCTCTTATCATATTATGCATCACGATTCTATTATTCAGGTCGATGGATAACAACGATTTTTCGATGAGGTGATCCATTATCAGTAGAAAACCATGACTCACGTCTCTTAGTACTAGTTCCACATAAAGACAAAAATTATAACCACCACAGTATGCAATATCTAGAAATAATTCCTTCTCATCTTTGTCCAGACCATCAAAACTAAGCCTAAGCTTTCCTAGAATGTCATTGTGCGGGATTCTCTTCAGCCGATCAATCATGTCTCTCCACTGCTCTTTGTCTCGTCCGTAAAAAGAACGACCCAAAACTTTAAGAGCTAAAGGGAGTCCACCAGCATGCTTCACCACTTGTCTCGAAAGTTCCATAAAATCTTCTTTTGGTGATTTTTCTCTAAAAGCATGTCTACTGAACAATTCAAGTGCTTCATCCTCGGATAATAGTGGGACTTTGTACACGTTATCCCCAACATGATTGATTAACAAGTGCTTGTCTCTTGCTGTTAAAATAATTCTGCTACCCATACCAAACCAATCTGGCCCTCCAACTAAGAATTCCAACTGTTCTTGATGGTTTACATCATCGATGATGAACAGAACTTTCTTCCAGCGAAGCATATTCTTTAAAATAATCACCCCTTCGTGTTCACTAGTCAGAGTCATCTTTTTGAAAGTATCACGACTGCGAATCTGGCCTCTTCTATGGCTTTTAAAAGTTCAGCAGAAATTGATTTTCCTGCTTCCAACCGTTCATCATCTTTAAAAGTGTGGATTCCTCTTTGTTCCAGAGCCTTATAGAGATGACTCACAAAGGTTCTACGCGTATCTTCACCTCTAAAACTCAAAAAGATATCGTACTTCCAAACTTTGGAAGAAGAAGCATGAAACATTGTTGAAGAATATTGCTAAAGACTAATAGGCCAGTTCTCAGCTTTAGGTATATATTTGTTGTGCTGCTCAATAAAGAGAAATATTTGAAGCCTAACTGGCAAAATTATTTCTCAGCTATGTGAATGCATAATTTGGTCTATGGGGAAACTTCCAATCATCTTCCTACAAATTGTAGAATTACATATTTGTAGTTATATACATTTTTCCACACGGTCTTAAATAATATCCTTCATCTTTGAATCTTCTCCATAGCATCTTTGAATTCTTCCTCCTGTTGAGAAAATGACTCACATCAATTATTCTTTCCTTATAATAGTTAGTCTCTAGGTCAGCTTGAGCACACCTCGACTGATTCCACAAGTCATTTCATAAATCAATTAATACGTTTATTAATAATCTTCTAAAATCAACTATCTTATCCATTCACCAATGTTGCATGCCTCTTCAATTCCTTAGATGTATATCTCATGTTTCACTTGTTCTTCTTTTTCCTTTTTATAACAAGTCTATCTATCTTAAATATTACTCTTGAAAAATCCGATGGTGTAAGATGAATATCATTAAAATTCAGCTTAAGAAACCTACGACCTTCAGTAGTTCATTAGTTCACTAATTCCACAGGATACCTGCCACCTCCCACCAACAAAAAGTATCAAGTAACTCTATCCATCAGGGATAAGACAAGAACATATGAGAAGAATCACCTAGTGCTTTTGTCTCCGTTGGGATTTGAACCTGAGACGTCATTACTCCCAACCACTTCATTAACCACTAGGCCACACCCTTTATGGGGAACTACTTGTCACCTTCCTATTTCAACTCATAAAACTGTATCCTAGGTATTCATTATTGTGATAAATTAAAGTCATTACATTTTTACTACTTAAAAGACTTTATTGTAATATGATCGAAATTAACCCAAGTTTCGATATAAGAAGAGATGCAATACGAGGACTTCCAAGGGGTCAGTCACCCATCAAATGGGTCTAACCTCTAATGAAGTTCACATGCAGGATCATTGTTCAACGGGGACCAGCTTCTTAGAAATTTCCAGCAAATTTATCGAGTTCACAAAGAGTAAAGACTTTACCTTTTTTCAGCCTCTATAGGAAACTTGTTATCATCTTCCTAATTCATGACATAAAAATGTACCTTTTTTCAGTATTACACTGACAAATTAAACAAATGAACAGAAAATTGATACCTTTCTGTATTTGATATAAATTCGTTGCCCTAACTGAGAAATTGAAGAAAAATTTCGTAACAATTTAGAAGAAAACACACAAAAAGCAGAAAAGAAAGACCGACCTCAAAGATATATTGATCCCACCCGGACAACCACACTTAAAAAGCCAACTAAGGGCTGGGGTGGTAGGTAGGAAGAAGATGAAGAAAAGAAAGATTATTGGCTAAAATAAAATAAAATTGGGGCTCACTTATTTTTTTTCTCTTTAATTTTTGGTTTAAATGCGTAGTTACTTTTTTGACTTGTTATGTCAGCGATTTGGATGTATTTTAATTCACTTGAAAAAAGATTAGTGGGGTAAATAATTATATTAAAGTGCCAAAGTAAGTTTTGCTGCCAAATTCGGGGGATTTTATGTTTCCTTCTTTATTATTTATTCAATCGTTGTTGTATTTTTGTGTTTATTCAATAGTTTTTTTTTTGCCCTTCTGGCTCCGGACTTTATATAGGAGTTTTTTTTCTTACTACATGTTTCGTACCCATAGTAAAGCCCAACTATTGCGGAGTCATACCATGTAGGCCCCATTTGAGGGGGAAAAGCAGGAAAACGCTCTTTAATAGTGTTTATTAGCAACAAACAAGCTTTTTTTTTTACTCGTATTGTGTTGAGTTAAATTAAAAATTAGAAAGCCAGTATTTGTATTAAATCAAGATAGCCGGGATGATATGAAAAAAAACAAAATAAGTGGTGTTATTTAATTTAATTGAATGTTTAAGAAAGAAAATTGAAGCACTTTCATCGGTTATTGTTCATGGAAAAATACATTAAAAAAATCTCAAAAAATATCATACCAATGTTCATACATTAATTTTTTATTTTTTTTTTATAGAAAAACTAACAAACACAAGTTATATGGACAAACACCAACTAAAAATCTCATACCCTTTCCCATAGGACTCAATTTTTTTTAATAGTATTGATTTTCAAATTAAAAATGTCTCTCCAAATACAAATAACCTTTTACATATAAACAGAGCTTTGCCTCACTCATTGCTACTTCTTTTCTTTTTTGTATGACCAGTATCATCACTCATTGCTTCCTCTTCATACACCAGCCGAATTCCCCAGCATACTTCTTTCTCCTGCCAGTACATGTGAAAAAACTCCAGCATGTAATAATCATTTGGATTCTTCCCTTCTTTATTGCCTTCTCCATTCCACAATGTTTCAAATGGTATGTAGAAGCAACTAATGAAAGGATACTCGAACGTAAAATATCCATACATGTCATACTCCAAGGAATATTTTCTTTCAGGATCAGATTTGCAGACCAATGTAGCTTTTGATCCTGTTTCCCGTATACTAATAGGACCATAACATATCAAAAAACCCATGAATTTATCTGTATACCAAGATGGATTCAGATCAATTGAGATCCCTTTTTGATTTATAAACCGATCATAATCAAACAACTCTGGAATGCTGACTCCGGGAAAAGAAATGAGAAAATAATCCCTTTGATGGAAGTCACACTGCATGCAATAGAATAGAGATTATTATTACTAGTAGAAATCAATTAGACGAGAATATTCAACATTCATATATGAGATAAAAACCTGGATGCATGTCCTGAGAAAATGCTGTAGGAACACATTAACTTGTTCATTTGAGACGGCTCCACAGTTGGATATTACAAGCCTATACAGCTTAAGACAATTAATTACGAGATCTCTGATGCTCTTCAAGGCTAAATGATAATCTGCATATAGAAGCGTTAAATTTGGGGGTAGCTCTCCTGATGGCAGGTCATTAAGATTCTGAGAGAAGTGTAGGTTCAGATGCTGAAGGTGTACGAGTCCTTTAAGGCTTTTTGGTAAACAAGAAATATTGCTTCCACTTAAACACAAGATTTCCAAAGTGTGCAAAGATCCTAAATCCTCAAAAAGTCCACTCAAGCCTAAAAATACCAGTTTCCCAAGCTTGGTGATGGAGGGAGGTGGTTGGTATATTGCAGTTTCGCTCACATCAAGCATATTTAACTCTTGCAAATCACAAATGTTTTCTGGAAGCTTCTCTAGCTTTTTGCACCTGCAGAGGAAAAGACGTTGAAGATTCATCAAATTACAGATGCTGTCTGGTAGACTTACAAGATCTTCACAACCTGTCAGATTTAGGTCAGTGAGGCCACTCAGATTCCCAATGGATGAAGGCACTTCTCTTATCCCAGTAGAATTCAGAGTCAGTGTTTTCAAGCAATGCATATCTCCTTTGATTTCTGGAAATGTATCTAATTTTGGGTAATTAGATATCATGAGTTGTCCAAGGGATTCCATCTGGATAGAGCTTGGAAGCTTCTTTAAGTTCTCACATCTCTTTATCATTAACCAACAGAGCTTCTTTTGAACTCCAAGAGATATGGGGAGCTTTACCAATCCAAAACATTGGTCTATATCAAGATATTCCAATAGCTGTGATTCGAAGAGGCTGTTTGGCAGTGTTGCAAGTTTATTGCAACCCGAGATATCGAGTTTACTAAGATTTCGAATAGTGTCTGGAATACTTTCAAGAATTTCACAACCAACCAAGTACAACACTATAAGACCGCTGAGAGATGGGGGTAAGCTTCTTATCCTGGGGGATCCTAGATAGAGTTTTGATAAGCTCTGCATATCTCCACAGATTTCTGGAAATTCTTGTAAGCTTTTGCATTCAAGGAGATTGAGAGTCTCAAGAGATTCCATGCAGACAAATTTTGGAAGCTTCTTAAGTTTGCGACAACCATACAATCTCAAATAAGTAAGCATTCTGCAATGTCCAAGAGACGGATGGACCTCTTCCAAATTCACACACCGATCTAAATTCAGTTTCGCCAAGTTAGGCATATCACCAAAATTAGGGGTTTTTGTTAACTCACAGCAGCCCATGAGATCCAAATGCTTCAAGTTGCTCAATTTCTGTATTCATTTTTTTTAAAAAAAACAAACAAAAAACCTGTTAACTTAAGTAGTACTCCTAATAGAAATATTTTGTGGGAAAAAAAATATAGGTTGTTATGATCATTGAAGGATGTAGAAATTGCGGAAAAGAGGGAGTCCCACGTAACTCTATCCACTAAAGCTAGAATAGATGGGAAGAAATCATCTAGGGTCTGTTTGGAAAGCCACCTGGTAATTGGAATTGGTGTAATTACTACTAGGATAGTAATTACCAGCCTAGTAATTACACTTACACTGACCTATTTGGTTGCCACAGTGTAATTACAGTTATGTCCTGTTTGGATGCATGTAATTACACATGTTGTGTCTGGGTGCACAATTGCAATCATAAAATTGTATTAAATTTTAAAAATAAAAATTAATTATTTACAATGTATACTATACAAATAAGAAACTTTATAAATAATATTAAATTAAATATTTAAGAGATATATTCTTTTTTGAAAATATATTACTTAATAAACATATGTTCTTAACTAATATTATGAAAAAATTATTGATTTATATTTTTTTAAATTAATATATTTTAATTGAATTGATCATAAAAACTAAAAGTATGAAGTCTCTACGAACATCGTGAAATGCATGTTTGATAAAAAGATTAATATATCATAAATTATTAAATATTCGACAAAAAGATAATCTATCAAGTCTAATTAAAAAATGACTTGCAATGTGAATTCAATATTACTAAAACAAATGACTATGAAGAAGTACTTCATTTATATCGTGAATGTAAACAAAGTTAGGTTCCACCTAAATATGTTGAAGGTTTAATTCGGAAAAGAAAGGTGATGAAAATAGAGAGGGAGAGATTATATATTTGATTTTGTGATGAAGTTTGTACTTGTAAGAACAAAATTTTTACTTTCAAGCGACTGATAACCAAAAATAAATAAAAATTAGGTGTTAATTGTGTATATCAGAACATTTATTTAAAGTAGCATTTAAATCATGGATGGATTAATTTACATGCGTTGACCTATCAAAGCATTTATTTCAACCTCATTATATACATGATGTTCTATAATTACAACTATTTGTTCAGAATTATTATTCCATTATTCTGTACAAGAACTTTACAACAACTCCAGTTGATGTCTAATATTTGTAAGAGTGTTACCTTTGATATTGGCCAAAGTTCAACAAGCCTACTTTCACGTAAGCGAAGCACAACAAGCTGTGATGGTTCAAAGATCTCTGGCAATGAAATTGAATGATACCCCTGCCACTCAATAAACCTCAGACTGGAAGGAAGATAAGTGATAGTGCAGTTTGAGTTAAAAGGTCCATCACCAACTATGAGTATTTTTAAGCTTTGCATACTCTTGAAAATATTGCTATAATCGACAAGATCATCTTCAAAGTAGTAATCTTTTGGGATACATAGGCTTTCCACCTTTTCTGTTATCTGTAAAGAATGAAACATATATTTAATGGCTAAAAAATAAAATGAAACAAAATGATTAGTTGAACTACGAGCTTACAAAATTATTAATTACGTTAAATATTGCTTACCAACTTCCCTTTAAAAAGGTCACAAACTTCCTCGGGAAGCCATATTCTACTGTTAGTGTACTCTTCCCGTATGACATTTTCTCCCATATCTCTTATCATATTATGCATCACAATACTATTATCCAGGTCAATGGATAACATAGATTTTTCAATAAGGTAATCTATTAGAAAACCACAACTCACATCTCTCCGTACTTGTTCCACACAAGTATTAAAATTATCTCTAGTCAAACATGCAATATCTAGAAATGCAATATCTAGAAATAATTCCTTCTCATCTTTGTCCAGACCATCAAAACTAAGCCTAAGCTTTCCTAGAATATCCTTGTGAGGGATTCTCTTCAGCCGATCAATTATGTGTCTCCAGTGCTTTTTGTCTCGTCTATAAAATGAAGAACCCAAAACTTTAAGAGCTAAAGGGAGTCCACCAGCATGCTTCACCACTTGTCTTGAAAGTTCCATAAAATCTTCTTTTGGTGATCTTTCTCTAAAAGCATGTCTACTGAACAATTCAAGTGCTTCATCCTCAGATAATAGTTGGACTTTGTACATGCCATCCCCAACATGACTGATTAATAGGTGCTTGTCTCTTGCTGTTAAGATAATTCTGCTACCCCTACCAAACCACTCTGGCTCTCCAACCAAAAATTCCAACTGTTCTTGATGGTTTACATCATCGATGATGAACAGAACTTTCTTCCAGCGAAGCATATTCTTTAAAATATTCATCCCTTCATGCTCACTAGTTAGAGTCAATTTTTCACCCAAGAGCTTGAAAATGACGACTTGTTGTAGCCATGTTAGTCCATTTTTCTGATGAAGTTTTCCAACATCACCAAGAAAACAATCAGCTTCAAATTGATGGCGGTATCTTTGATGTAGAACATTTGCAATTTCTGTTTTGCCGATGCCGCCCATACCCCAAATACCAATAGAGCGAACATCGTTTGATTCCATATCTAATAATGAGGTTACTTTCTCAACCTGAGATTTCATACCCACTAAGCTTTCCGGGAAAGGTGAAATAATTTGAAGTGACTTAGGAAATATGTCATCAACTAGTTTCTTGACGCACTCTGCCTCATCCCTACATTACAGTGGAAAATAATCTCAGAGTATATAAATAGAAAAGCAAAGACTTGTCACAAAGGTAGTTTAAATCAACTACTATGAATTATAACATATCAAAATCTAATTATATCATCAAACAATCATATACGTCTCTGTTTTCCTAGGATATTTGTTCCCTTTTGGGTAAATGTACAGATGATGATTGTGTGGTATTGTAGCTAAAAGTTTTGTCCTTTTTCCTCTTGATAAAGAGAAACCGGAAAAAAGAAGAAGAAGAAAGCTTACTTGAAATTTATTAAATGATAGCCTGATATTTTCCCTGCCTCCACAAATGCACCCCTCCATCTTTGAACCTTCTCCATATCATCTTTGTATTTTACCTCATGTTGGGAAAATGAATCAGCGAAAGGTGGATTTTGATGGCGTACATCTGATGGACTCACATCATAGAAGACTGGAATCACAATCTGCTCCAATTCCTTTTTACACTTTATGATGTGTGCAAGCTCCTCTAAGCACCATCTTGAGGATGCATAGCTTTTTGAAAATATTACGACAGCGAATCTGGCATCTTCTATGGCTTTTAAAAGTTCAGCAGAAATTGATCGTCCTGATTCCAACCGCTCATCATCTTTAAAAGTGTGGATTCCTCTTTGTTCCAGAGCTTTATAGAGATGACTCACAAAGGTTCTACGCGTATCTTCACCTCTAAAACTCAAAAAGATATCATACTTGCAAACTTTGGAAGAAGAAGCATGAGACATTGTTGAAGACTAACAGGCAAGTTCTCAGCTTTGGGTATATATTTGTTGTGCTGATTAATAAAGAGAAATATTTGAAGCCTAACTGGCAAAATTGTTGTGAATGCAGAATTTGGTCTAACTTATCATTAATAATGTCCTCACATTTTGAGTCAATGTCTGATATGAAGTCTTCTTAGCACCACATATTTGTAGTTATATTCATCTTTCCACACTGTCTCTGCAACATGCATTATTGTGAATGGGTCCAACTTCTTATGAAAGGTCCCATCAACAAACACAAAGAAAAAGAAAGCTTACTTACTAGTTCTTTTTAGATCATGCTTTCATATTAGCAAATTCATCCCTCCATCTTTGAATCTTCTCCGTAGCTTCTTTGAATTATTCCTCCTCTTGAGAAAATGACAACCAATGGTGACTCACATCAATTGTTCTTTTCTTATAATGGTTAGTATCCAAGTCAGCTTTTTTGGATAGTATAAGGATGTTTTTTGCTCACTTAGATAATATAAGGATGTACGTTAGATTTGAGTCATAATTGAGGGATGATTTTAGCCAAAAACTCCACGATAACCCCTAATTGAGCTTAATAATAAAATTATATTTTTCATTGTCAAAAATAAAGATAAAGAGACTAGAGAAAAAAATTGAGTCACCGCTAAAAATTGTTGTATACATACATTTTCATCCTTAATCAAAGTTTATCCATTCGAATTCGGAAACTATCTTTAATAAACAACATTTTATTTTAAAAAATAAAATTCTCTAAACTCAATTTGAATTAATTAGGTCTCAAATTAAATAGTAATCTAATACAAAATATCAAAAAATAAATAAATGGAACCACAAGAATAAAAAGATTAATAGAATTTTTTAAAAAAAGTAAAAAATAAGTTTCATCTTTAATCCTGAAATTATGTGTTTGAATTAATAAGAGAACAAAAAGGTAAGAGCTGAAATTTAGTGAAGCTTTACTGTACATCTAAATGCATGATTAATAGTATGAAAATTGTTAGAATATTATGTCTAAACACATGATTAATAGTATATACCCTAACAAATACAACAAACAAACAGATGCTTCTCGAGTTCAGAAGTGAAGGAAGTAATATGCATGATTGCCGCACTTCATCATTTTATGGCACAGAAAGCATTTTGAGAAGACAAAACATAGGAACCTTGTTTGACTGTGAAGGTAAAGGTGGAAAATTCCTTGTAATGAGAATGGCAAATGCTGTGGAGTGATTCAACTAAACTTTTCCCTTTCCTTGCTCGGCAACTAGACGTTTGCATCAGTCGTTGCTTCCTTCTCATACTCCAGGCGAATTCCCCAATATAGTTCCTTATCGTACCCTCTAGATACCTCCAACAGGTAATAATCACTTGGGTTCTTCCCTTCATTATTGCCAGATGCGCGCCATAATGTTTCAAATGGTATGAAGGTGCAACACATGAAAGGATACTCGAACCAACGGTATTCAGGGATGTCATAGTTCAAGGAATGTTTTCTTTCAGGATCAGATTTGCAGACCAATGTAGCTTCAAAACTCAAATACGCAGTAATAGCATTTGAATAGTAACATATCCAAAAACCCATGAACTTACTGGTACACCAAGATGGGTTCAGATCAGTTGACATCTCTTTTTGATTTATAGACTGATAATCGAACAACTCTGGAATTCTGACTTCACGAAACGAAATGCAAAAATAATCCCTTTGGTGGAAGTCACACTGCAATAGAAATTGATTATTAATATTTGCTGAGAATATTCACCATTCATATATATATATGTGTGGGATAGATAGATAGATAGATAAAAACCTGGATGCATGTTCTGAGAAAATGCTGTAACACATTAACTTGTTCACTTGAGACAATTTGGTATTCGGATTTTTCAAGACCACACCATGATATTCTGAGCATATGCAGCTTAAGACACATAATTACGAGATCTCTGATGCTCTTCAAGGCTAAATGATAATCTGCAACTAGATCCCTTAAATTTGGGGGTAGCTCTCCTGGCAGTTCATTAAGATTCTGACAGAATTGTACGTTCAGCTCAACAAGGTTGAAGAGTTTGTTGATGCTTTTGGGTAAACAAGAAATATTGCTTCCACTTACATTCAATTTTTCCAAAAAGTGCAAAGATCCTAAATCCTCAGGAAGTCCACCCAATATGTTGCGATTACTAAGATCAAGTTCTTGCAAGGAGGATAAACCTGAAACTTGATGCAAGTAGAAACTTGAGGAATGTTGAAATTGTTGTTCATGTGAGAATCTTAAAATTCTCAGTTTGCCAAGCTTTGTGATGGAGGGAGGCGGCTGGGAGATTGCAGTTTCTCTCGCATCAAGTTCCTCCAGCTTTTGAAGATCACCAATGTTTTCTGGAAGCTTCTCTAGCTTTTTGCACCCGCGGAGGATAAGAGAGAATAGTTTCATCAAATTACAGAGGCTGCTTGGTAGACTAACAAGATCATCACAACCTACCAGTGTGATCGAACTGAGGCCACTCAAATTCCCAATGGACGATGGCAGTTCTCGTATCCCAGTATAATTCAGAAACAGGTTGCCCAACCGATGCATATCTCCATTGATTTCTGGAAATGTATCTAATTTTGGGGAATTAGATATGTTGAGATGCTGAAGGGATTCCATGTGAATAGAGCTTGGAAGCTTCTTTAAGTTCTCACATCCTTCTAGGACTAACTGACCAAACAATTTTTGAACTCCAGGAGATATGGAGAGCTCTACCAATCCAGGACATTGGTGTATATTAAGAGATCTCCATTGGTCTGATTCAAAGAGGATGTTCGGAAGCGTTGCAAGTTTATTGCAACCTGAAATGTGGAGATATTCAAGATTTCCAATAGTGTCCGAAATGCTTTCAAGAACTTCACAATCTATCAATACTAAACATGTAAGGACACTGAGAGACAGGTGTAATCTTCTTATCCAAGGGGATCCTACCTCCAGTCTTGATAATTGCCGCATATCTCCACAGATTTCTGGAAATTCTTCTAAGCTTGTGCATTCAAGGAGTCGGAGATCCTCAAGAGATTCCATGCAGACAAATTTTGGAAGCTTCTTAAGTTTGCGACATTTATACAAACTCAAAAAAGTAAGCATTCTGCAATGTCCAAGAGAGGGATGGGCCTCTTCCAAATTCCAACAACACTCTAAATTTAGTGTCTCCAAGATTGGCATATCACCAAAATTAGGGGTTTTTCTTAACCCAAGGCTATCTCTTAGATCCAAATGCTTCAAGTAGACAAATTTCTGTTTTCATGAAAAATAAAAATATGAAACATAATGTTCCTACGGAATACCAATTAGCTTAAATGATACTCCTAATAGAAATATGTGATTTTATTGTTATTTATTTAACTCAAACGGGTTATGCAAACAACTTTTAAGGTTTGGATCGGATATGCAACCATAGTTCTAGGGGTGACTTGTATTTTCGCGCCGGCAGTTAGAAATTGTTTCCGGTTTTGACAACTGTTCATAAATAACCTTTTTAAGTTTAACGAAAAATTTCGGACTAAGAAACCTTAAGTAGAGCGGCAAATATGGTAAAGTGAAGCGGATGACATGCAAGACATGACAGATTAGTAGGATTTCATACTATATTCTACCTTACCTATTTTGTTGGATAACTTATTGTCATGATTTTTAGTTTTCACTCATGGTACCTCCTAAAAAACATATAAAAATACACTTATAAAACAACAAATTATCCGTGATATATAGAAATATAAACCTAAGCAATTAGTCATGTAAAAAATTCCTCAACATTAAAGCTACGAAAAACAGAAGAAAAAAAAGAAATTCATTTCACAATTGTAGCATGCAAACCATACCATTTTGGTAGGAATATTACATCATATATTCAATGAAACTGTCCTATTGTACTATTCACAACTCTGTTGTCTCGGCAAAACTCCCTCATATGTAACAACATGCATCAACTATTGTTTCTCCCAAAACATAACTACAAGAATGCCCAAACTTTGTAGCTAGTACCGATGTGTACTAAGCAAATTGATTTTGGATAAAGTCTATGTACATTGGATTTGCGCGTTTTAAGTTTTCACTTTTCAAGTGAGTGATTACTAAATCTAAAATATATATGTTAATTGCGTATATCAAAGCACTTATTTTGTGTAGTATTTCAACCGTGGAGTGATTAACTCATGAGGATTAAACCTAGCAAACAATTTTTTTTGTTGTATTGGAGAGAGAGCAAGTATACCTTCGATATTGGCCAAAGTTCGACAAGCCAACTTCTATGTAAACGAAGCACAACAAGTTGTGATGGTTCAAAGCTCTCTGGCAGTGAAATTGAAGGATACCCTGGCCACTCAATAAACCGCAAGCTGGAAGGAAGATAAGTGATAGCGCAGTCCAAGCTAAAAGTTCCAAAACCAATTATGAGTACTTGTAAGCTTTGCATCCTCTTGAAAATATTGCTATAATTGACAGGAACATCTTCAAAATCACAAACTTCTGGGATCCATAGGTTTTTCACCTTTTCTGTTATCTGTAAAGTATGAAACATATATTTAATTGCTCAACTGAGAGCTTATAAAAATTATTAATTACGTTAAAATACTACTGCTTACCAACTTTCCTTTAAAAAGGTCACGAACCTCCTCGGGGAGCCATATTCTGCTGTTGGTGTACTCTTCCCGTATGACATTTTCACCCATTTCTCTTATCATATTATGCATCACGATTCTATTATTTGGGCCGATGGATATCAGAGATTTTTCGATAAGGTAATCTATTATCAGTTGAAAACCAAGACTCTCAAGTAGTAGTTCCACACCAAGATGAAAACTGTGTCTAGTCAAGGATACATTATCTAGAAACGCAATATCCATAAATGCAATATCTAGAAATAATTCCTTCTCATCTTTGTCCAGACCATCAAAACTAAGCCTAAGCTTCCCGAGAATATCATTGTGAGGGATTCTCTTCAGCCGATCAATTATGTGTCTCCAGTGCTTTTTGTCTCGTCTATAAAATGAAGAACCCAAAACTTTAAGAGCTAAAGGGAGTCCACCAGCATGCTTCACCACTTGTCTTGAAAGTTCCATAAAATCTTCTTTTGGTGATCTTTCTCTAAAAGCATGTCTACTGAACAATTCAAGTGCTTCATCCTCAGATAATAGTTGGACTTCATACACGTTAACCCCAACGTGACTGATTAACAGGTGCTTGTCTCTTGCTGTTAAAATAATTCTGCTACCCATTCCAAACCACTCTGGCTCTCCAACTAAAAATTCCAACTGTTCTCGGTGATTTACATCATCGAGAATGAACAAAACTTTCTTCCGGCGAAGCCTATTCTTTAAAATAATCACCCCTTCATGTTCACTAGTTATACTCATCTTTTCACCCAAGAGCTTGCGAATGACGACTTGTGCTAGCCATGCTAGTCCGTTTTTCTGATGAAGTGTTCCAACACCACCAAGAAAACAATCGGCTTCAAATTGATGACGGTATATTTCATACAGAACACGTGCAAGTTCTGTCTTGCCAATGCCGCCCATACCCCAAATACCAATAGAGTGAACATCATTTGATTCCATATCTAATATTTCGGTTGCTTTCTCAACCTGAGATTTCATACCCACTAAGCTTTCCAGGAAAGGTGAAATAACTTGAACCGACTTAGGAAATATATCATCAACTAGCTTCTTGATGCAATCTGCCTCATCCCTTCATTACAGTGAAAAGATTCTCAGAGCAAATTAAATAGAAAATAAAACAAACACATAACAATGTCAGAAAGGTAGTTTTTTTTTTCCGGTGTCACAATGTAGTTTAAATAAACATGAATTACAACATTTTTAAATCTAATTACAGCAAGCACTCAAGGTCTGTCCATTAATGTAAATTATAGTTATAAATAAACTAACTATCAGGAATTGTGTGGATGTAGCTAAAAGGTTTGGTCCTTTTTCCTCTTGATAAAGAGAAACCCGAAAAAAATAAAAATGCTTACTTGAAATTTAGTAAATGATAGCCTGATATTTTCCCTGCCTCCACAAATGCACCCCTCCATCTCTGAACCTTCTCCATATCATCTTTGTATTTTACCTCGTGTTGGGAAAATGAATCAGCGAAAGGGGGATTTTGATGGCGTACATCTGATGGACTCACATCATAGAAGACTGGAATCACAATCTGCTCCAATTCATTCTTGCACTTTATGATGTGTGCAAGCTCCTCTAAGCACCATCTTGAGGATGCATAGCTTTTTGAAAATATTACGACAGCGAATCTGGCCTCTTCTATGGCTTTTAAAAGCTCAGCAGAAATTGATTTTCCCGCTTCCAACCGCTCATCATCTTTAAAAGTGTGGATTCCTCTTTGTTCCAGAGCCTTATAGAGATGACTCACAAAGGTTCTACGCGTATCTTCACCTCTAAAACTCAAAAAGATATCATACTTCCAAACTTTGGAAGAAGAAGCGTAAGACATTGCTGAAGAGTTTTGCTAAAGCCTTAGTGAAAGAAAAAGTGGTACTTTTCATAAGAAGAATAGAAAGTGGATTCATTCAGCATTGCTAAATACACAGAAAGTGAATGCAAGTAGTTGAGAAGGAGGGATCATTAATAAATTTTCGAAACTTCATTTACAGATAGCAGTAGTAATGTATGTGAAAGAGAACTAACATTGGGTGGGCCTTTGCTTGTTGATGGATGAAGCATTCCATCACAAAACGGGAAAACAAGTTCTACAAGTAGCATTCTACGTTGATTGTATACTCCAAAACCTTCAACACACCTCATCTACATCCCATCCCCACCTCGCATATTATTTGTAAGATGTTTTTAGAATAATATTTCTTGCTTACATACGAGAATACACACACAAAAAAAGTAACAAACAACTTATTTTCCTTCATACAGAATACATTCTTATCATCTTATTATTATGAATGGGTCCAACATGAAGGAGTTAGGTTAGAGTGAGTCATTGATAGCTCACAACACATAATACATAGTAAAGACTTCAACTTTATCATTAATGCAGTGAGAAATTAAAGATTGAAAGAGTGAAGAAAGGGCTAAATGTACGAAAAAGGAGAAAATTCAACAAAATTGATATCCAGTAAGGGAGGGAAACTTCTACCTTGTGTTTTTTTTTGGTTTCCCACCGCTGTCCTGTAGCCGGGGCCGACTAAATTTGGATTCACACCGTCAAGTCCTACATTGCGCATCAACCCTACACCTTTTGCCACCATTCCTGAGAAATTGAAGTGTACAACAACAACATATCCAATGTGAAATATTATAAGTGGAGCTCCACAGACTTATTATTATTACGTAGAGGTAGAGAGTTAGAGACTATTTTTGGTTTACATCTGTCTGCAGTGGAACAAATAGTTATTAAAATTCGACTAATTTAAACTCATATAATTTAAAACTACATTCAAGAGGAAAGGATTCGAATTTTGCCGTAACAAAGGGCTCGAATCTGAGACCTAACATATAAAAGAGTAAAAAATTCCCTCTTTTACTTTGGTGGAAAAGCTTCCCGGAGGAAAAAAAAAACGCTTTGACCAGAAGCAAAATTTATTTTCGAGAAGCTGATTTTTTATTTTTTTGAAAAAGTACATTTTTAAATGTTTTATTATAAATTTTGATCAAAGATTATTGCTGCTTATAATTGTTTTTAAATTGATTAGTCATTTTAAAATTAAACATAAATAATTTTTCATCAAAAGTAGTACAGTACTGTAATTTATTTTTTGAAAATACTTTTCAAAATAAATTGATTTATATAATTAATAATCTTTTCATTCACTTTTATTTATCATATTTGAATAAAGAAAAGAGAAAATCAATATTCAAAGGTCCAAATGAAAATTAATTTCTTGATTTATACTCGCAAGCTAATGACAAGCCATGAAAAGCTCTGTAATCAAATTAGATTTTTATATAAAAAACAAAAGATAAAGAGTCTAGAGATTTTATTTTTTTTATTGTTATACATACATTTTCTTAATCAAAATTTATGTACATCTTTAATACACTTTCTATGATTTTTTAGGGCATATCTTATCGGTTAAATTGATAATGATCAATGAACGATAAGTCAATATTTTAACAGTTTAACATATCTACAAATTGATTAATTTCAAAATCGAACCAAATCGATACATAACTGTCTCTCAAATTTGAATAGAAATCCAATACAAAATATCATAAAAAATTTGAGCCACTAGAATAAAAAAAAATAAAGAATAATTATAAGGTTTTCTCAAATGATAAAACACCTCTCATTTTTAACAACAGATTATGAATTCGAGTAAATAAGAAAAAGGGAAAAAAAAGAACTCATCCGGAGGCATTTTAAAAGAAAAAGAAAAACGATAATAAACAGAATCGAAAAGAATCTTTTGTGGCTGAAATTTGGCTAGCAACTGAAATCGTTTCGTTTCATTTCTGAGCTAGCAATGGAAGCTCTTCTGGGAAGTTCTCCTTCTCCTTCATTCACCATCACCAGAAGAAACCCCATTACTTCTTATAAGGTATGTGAAAAATTGGAAAGTTATGTTTTTTATGGTCTTGAAATAGTTGAGAATAACCCCATTTGCTCATGTGGACAAATTCCCTGATATTTCATATTACTATTTGTTCTTTTAGTTGGTGTTCTTGATTTCATTAATTTCTCGATGTTTCAACTTATGTGAGTGTGTTTGACAGGAAATTGAGTTTAAAATAGTACTAATTTGATTTTGTGTAGTATGAGTGGTAGTAGAAGAAACCCCATTATTTCTTTTAAGGTATGTGAAAATTGGAAAGTTAAGTTTTTTATGGTTCTTGAAATAACCCCATTTGTTCAAGTGGACAAATTCCCTAATATTTCATATTAGATGTTCTTTTAGTTGGTGTTCTTGATTTCGTTAATTTCCCTCAATTTCAATGTGAAAATACTGCTAATTTGACTGGAAATAGAGTTTGAGAATACTGCTAATTTGTTTTTGTGTAGTACGAATGGTAGTGGAAGACGACAACAACAACATATCTAGTGTAGTCTATGGGGAGGGTAGAGTGTATGTAGACATTACCCCTACCTAGTGACGGAGTTCATCAAGGGGTTCAACATCTACTTTATATACATAAAAGATAATTTTAACCATGTAATAAACAGTATAATTCTCCATAGAAGGGGGTTCGGATGAAGCCCTTGATCTTGCTTGGCTCCGTCCCTTGTCCCTACCTCAGAGGTAGAGAGGTTGTTTCCGATAAACCTTTGGCTCAAGATGAATGGTAGTAGAAGAAGATATTAATTAGCTTGATAGTTTTAGTTTGCTTAGAAAAGTATTGAAGAGTAAAATGAGTTTAGGAGGGGAGAAAATCTAGTGATTTTTGTACATCTGCCTAAGTCTGGAGGAATAATGAAGGTTTGCACTAGCTGGCTGCTGGCCCGGATTAAATAATTTTAATGACTGAATTGTGTGTAATATTTTTGAAATTCTTGAAAGGGGAAGACTGTAGTATAGATTAAAACTAAGAGAGTTCATTATTTAAGCAGTCTGTTTTCTCAATTGTGAAACATTGAAGTAACATGGAAATCCTTGTTTCAATTTATGTAGTAAACAAGTATACTTGCGTATTTTAAAGTTTTCCGGAGCCAGTAATTCGAGTAAAGATTGAAACTTTATATAATTTTTCATTTGATGACAATCTCACAATATTTAGTGTGTCAAATGAAAGAAAAGGTAGAAATCGAAAGATTCGAACAGTATTTGAGAGGCTTGAATCAGAGAGGTAAAACATTGATCCCTTCGTTCAGTCAACTACCACCTCAGTCTCAAACTAGTTGGTGCGGGTTACATGGTTCTGCTATATCCATTCCACTCTATTCATGCTATTTCATTGCAGGACTGGTACATAATTGGTCTTTTAAGACCAAAAGCATATATTTTAAACACTATTATTTCATTAAGGGAGAAGGTTCAAAATTCTACCTGTACTATTTATATCGCTCAATTTTGCCTCTGTCACACTTTTCATCCATTCATATTCTTGTTGTTAACAAATTATCACGTATTTTTCCTTTTTGTTAACGGAACTCCAGCGTAAAATTGGTGGACTCTACATGTCCGAATTCTCTGAGAAAAAATGTCCAAATTTACCCCTCAACCTTCCTTTGGAGCTTCATTAGTAGGGGTCAAGGGTAAAAATAAGGCTGCTTCCCAGTGGAGGGGGTACTGTTAGACCAAAAGCTTATGGAGGCCCAAGTTGCTCAATTTTAGATCGTACACTGGAATATTTAACCCTTTTCCCTTTAGTTAACTTTAAAGGAGCTGGAAGGCTAAGAAATGATTATGAGGAATCATTCCTGCTTGTATGTGGTGGACCATCTAGAAGGAACAAAATCAACATGTTCGTTCTGTAACAAGAAATAAAGCATTTCCAAACTAAAAGCTACTTGTCTTTCTCTTTGTCTTTGTGTTTTTGGTGCAAAAATGCAAAATTTACACGATATAGATAGTCAAGTAGACTTCATCCATAAACATTCTGCAGGTGCTTTCATGGAATTCTTTGTACAGCGGAAGTAATAACGCTCGAGTATATCATCCTATATTGCGTCTGAAAAGAAGTGGCAATGACAACTCTGGAAGTTGCTCTCCTTTATGCTACATTGAGCAAATGTACAGAAACAGAATGTTTTCTCAGCCAATCCGGAGGTGTAGAAAAATATTCATAGATAAGCAAAGTTTGCTGGTTATACAAAATGGCTTAGCTTTTCTACCAAGAAAATTCAAAACCAGTCTCCGCAAAACATTAAAGCATTCGGAAATTTTTAAGAGTATAGTACCTGAGATATTTGTTCGGTCCTGCATAGGACTAATGCTGGTTATGGCAGTTAATGCTGCTGTTATCAAAGCGCCTTCTTGTAAGTCTGTCAGTTTGATGGATCATGTCAAGCTTTTCCATTTTGTAAGACTCGATTATTCAAATATAAGTAACAAATCTCCTATTTTCTTCCCACTTTACAGTTGCTCTCACTGAAGAAAATCTACTTTTCTTGGAGGCATGGAGAACAATTGACCGTGCATATATTGACAAGACCTTCAATGGCCAAAGTTGGTTTAGGTACAGAGAAGACGCACTACGAAATGAACCAATGAACACAAGGCAGGAAACATGTAAGTTTTGCCCTTTTTCAGATGATCTGTTAGTGAATATCTGCATGAAGTTTTGCAGAATACTCAGGGAAGAAATGATCTGCTATGCATCTGCATTGAAGCTTCTGATTGAAAAAGAAGAATTCATTTTTATGAGTAGCTAGAGGACTAAAGTTTGCAATCTATATAGAAGGGAAAATGTATTAGTTAACCTTGCCAACATGTATAACAAGATGCAACTTAGCAAAATAGTACCCGGCATATTTTTGTATTTTCTTTTTGCTGACAAGATGCTATATTGTGCCCATCAGTCTGTGGAAGATTCCAATAACCAACCTTGAAGCTTTAAACTTGTCTGAAGTCTGAAATGACTTGTCTCAGATACAGCTGTAGTTTTCCATCCCTTAAATGTACATATTGTTAAATCATTGCACTACACTGTCTCCAGATGCAGCAATAAAAAAGATGCTGGCCACTCTGGATGACCCTTTCACCCGTTTTCTGGAGCCTGAAAAGTTTAAAAGTTTGCGGGTATGGTTCTTGTTTTCTCTTATCTTGTTAGCTGGTGAGTTAACTCCACCCCGATTGATTGAAAATTTGCTTCCTAAACAGATTTCTTCATATGTTTTTTGAAGGCAGTCAGGAACTCAAAATGCACTTACTGGAGTAGGGTTGTCAATTGGCTATCCATCGGGGAAAAATGAATCAGCCTTTGGACTGGTCGTTATCTCAGCTTCTCCAGGAGGTCCTGCAAATAGGGCTGGCATCTCATCTGGTGATATCATCCTACAAATTGACAATACCAGCACAGAAAACATGGGTATATATGATGCAGCAGAACGGTTACAGTAAGTTTTCTTCTGGTCCTGAAGTGCAGTTTCATTTTATGCCTCACAGTTCAAATTCTTGATGAGTTGAAGTCTTATTCTGGGTTTACCAGACAAGTGAAGCACAACAATTGAGAGCTTGAACGGAAGGGAAACATCAGTAAATTATTGAATTTACTTACTCATAACGATAGCCATGCAATTTTTTAATAGTAATTTGCCATGATTTCTTCGCTTCCGTTGTTTCGTTTTCAATCTGCTTTGATACGCCTTTCCTTGAGGCTTGAGCTGAGGGTCTATCGGAAGCAACTTCTCTACCTCCCAAGGTAGGGGTAAGGTCTGCGTACACTCTACCCTCCCAGGCCCCACTTGTGGGATCACACTGGGTATGTTGTTGTTGTTGTTACTTACTCATAGCTATTGCACCTGAGAAACCTAATGATAGGATCTGCATGCTATAACTTTAAGCCAGAGGTCTTAATCTTTCTCACGTTATACTGAATCAAACTGGAAATATTCCTGGGAGAAACAGTATTACTTCTGATTAATGAGGGAGAAACATTGACTTATCAAAAAGAAAAAAGAAAAACGCTGAAGTAAAAGTATTTTTACTCTGCTATCATACATATGAGTTCATAAACAAGAATCATGTGGCTAATAGGTTTGTAACTGTAGGTCAATATCTCATAATATTTTCTGATTCTAAGATCCTGATATCAACAGGTTGGTAGACTGTTTCCACTAGCGATTCTGTCTATAGCATAAGTTTATATGTATATATTTTCCTCTTTATTTATTGTTATGTTTTGTTGACATACAGAGGACCTGAAGGAAGTGGTGTGGAACTAACTGTACTTCGTGGATCCGAGACAAGGAAGCTACCATTGATGTGTGTTCATTTTGTTGAACTCTTCTAAAGTTTTCTATGATCCGTATACTTCTGTTACTTTTAAATATGACTTGTTATATGTATTAAAGAAAAAGCCATTAATGCATCTATTAATAAGAGTCAGCTCATGCCTTCTTACTTAGCTTTTCTTCTAGTGAAGATATGTAAATGTTTCATGTTTTTATGATTATGCTCTTTTATATATTTTAGCTAGAGATGCATATTCTTAACAAATACTAATAATCTGCTGTCTTCCAGACGGGAGAAAGTTTCTCTGAATCCTGTAAAATCAAGAATCTGCAAGCTACCCACTGGAGGAGATGATGCTCCTCAGATCGGATACATCAAACTATCAACATTCAACCAGAACGCTTCTGGTAAACTATCTTATCAGTCACTTCTAATATTAAAAACACTATCCTACTTACTAGACAACCAGACTACTCTCAAATCGCCCATTATCTGAATTAGTGGTGTTGCTGCTTCTTCTTCTTTTCCTCTTCTAAGGAGTGGTTTGTCACTATGCAGATGCATTGCATCAAATTGGAGAAACTTTTTTTCTACTCTCTGATTTGGTTATCATAAGTTATACACTCTTCATGGTTTAGAATTTGTCTTGATCTTACAGGTGTATTCACTGTTAGTATGCCATAGTTGAAAATAGCAATTTCGTCAATGACAATGAAATCATTTGGAAAGTGAATCCTGCACTTCATATTGCTACGCTTGATATCTATCATTTTATGCATTCTTCCTCTAAAATTTTCTAGAAATGCGATAATTTCAGTATATGTTCGAAGAGTTAAACATCGGGTTAGTTTTTTCATAAATTCCAGCTAAATAGTTATGTAAATCTCCCTATAGGTGCTGTAAGAGAGGCGATTGAAACCTTAAGGAAAAACAATGTTAAGGCCTTTGTCTTGGACCTTCGGGATAACAGGTGATGAGCTCTCACCATGTCTTCATTTCACAGTCTTTTATTGTGATCTGAAAGTTGAAATCTTGTGCAGTGGTGGTCTCTTTCCTGAAGGAGTTGAGATAGCAAAAATTTGGTAAGATTGTTGTGTTTGGATTTTCCAGTTTGAAGTGTCTGCTTAGTTTTCTTCTGATGATCCAATGTACTCGAATGCTAGTTTCTCAATAAGTATTACTCATCTTTTCAAGGGTCGATGTAGGTGTTGACAACGAAAACTCTTTCCCTATTTTATTCTCTTTACATAAGAGTGACACATAGGTCTATATATTGTTAAATACTAGAAGTTCTTTTAATACAATGTAGTCAAGTCAAAATAATATTTTCAATTCACAAGAGAGAGATTATGAGATTACTTTGTTAGTGATACAATGAAGTTTCTTTCTTTGGTTCAGCATATTATTATTCTCTAGCTTTTGCGTTTTAATGTTTGACGCTACTGCTACTGCTATGCAAGAAGACTAAACTGTGCTATGCAATGGATTTCACTGCCAACCAGGTTGGATAAAGGTGTGATTGTATACATTTGTGATAGCCGTGGTGTTCGAGATATTTATGACACGGATGGGAGCAGTGTGGTAGCTGCTTCAGAGCCCCTAGCTGTGCTGGTAAGTTTATTGTTACTTAGTCATATATGTCGACATGGATTAGCCTAACCTCAGCTAAGTGGTTTTTATGATGAAGGTAGACAATTGAGTTGGCTCTTTGTTTTTTTCCCCTTGTGTACTTAAATTCCACGGCATCTTCTTGTTTTGTGATACTCACTGCTGGACTGTAGTTCTCATTCATCAAATATTGGTGCTTAATGATGTGTAATGATCCTATTCTTCCGGTGTATTTGAGTTTGACATGAAATTCGTATTTTGCACTGCAAATCTTTCCAGTCAGAGGCTCACTTCCTGTCACACTTCCGCATTTTAAGTTTATCTTTGGCTTCACCAAAGTTCTAGTTTCTCTTTCCATCACTTAAGTTCACACTTCACACACTGATTCCGCCAATCCCTGAACTCTCCCCGGGTCAAACTCACCAACATAAGTTTGTCAGGTAAACAAAGGGACTGCAAGTGCAAGTGAGATTTTAGCCGGTGCTTTGAAAGATAACAAGCGTGCACAGCTGTTTGGTGAACCAACATATGGCAAGGGGTAATAACTTTATTACTTACATGCAAATACGCTTTAGCTGGCAAAAGAAGAATGCTATTCTTACTTGTTTCTTCTTCTGATACAGTAAAATCCAGTCTGTATTCCAGCTATCTGATGGCTCTGGCGTGGCTGTTACAGTTGCTCGGTATGAAACTCCTGCTCACAACGATATAGACAAGGTCCACACTCTCTCTATCTCTCTCACTCTCGTTCTGATATATAGTTGCCATGAGCGAATATGGTTATTGATGTGTATCGTCTTTCTAGGTTGGTGTAATCCCGGACCATCCTTTGCCAGCATCATTTCCAAAAGACGACGAGAGCTTCTGTAACTGCCTTCAAAATCCAGCTGCTGCTTGCCACTTAGATAGAGTCGAGCTATTCTCGAAATCATGATTCAATCCTGCAATCTGAAGAAAATATCCTACTTTTTCAGCATTTTGTTTGTAGATTCCATTGATTCTTTTACCAGATATAGGCATCTGATGTTTGTACATACAAAGAACCAAGAACAAGGGACAACTTCAATTCCAAATATTGTTGAACTCTTGCTCTAAAAAGGGTCTATTTTGCCCCTGAACTATTCGAAATGGAACAACTTTGCCTTCCGTTTAATAGTGAAATGTCCTCGCCGTTGGCCAAATAGCTCAAAAAATCACATTTATCATTCGGAATTTACAAGTCACACTAGTAATTGCTTCATGTTGTGTTTAGAGACCGCATTAAATGATGTGACATAGACATTCTACTTGGTTTATAAGTTTTATCATTTGCGATTTACAAGTCATATTAGTCGAGGATCTTTTTGAAATAACCTCTTCGAGGTAGTGATTTATGTACACTCTACCCTCTTCATAAGTCATACTAGCAATTTATAAGTCATTCTAGTAATTGCTTCACGTTGTGTTCAGAGGCCGCATCATATGATGTGACACAAACATCCTATTTGATATAAGTCACATTTATCATTTGCAATTTATAAGTCACACTAGTCAGGGTCTTTCAAAAATAGCCTCTCTACAGTGTAATTGCAGAATGCACAAAGTTGGTAAGATTTTTCGATTTTAAAAATATTATACCAATACCATACTGAAATAAATTCGGCATGGTTCAATTTTTCACTTAACAATTTTGGCTTGTGAGGTTCAATATTGGTTTAACTCAAGTTCAAAAGAATTACAACATATTATAGTTATGGATGAACATCAAAGATAACAAGTTTCCTATTGACTTCTCACCGTGTACTGAGACTCGCTCTTCTAGTCCAACAAAATGGTAAGACTTTTCCATGGAAAGGTAATCAAATCAAGACTAAAATGGAAATACCTAATATTCCCTATTTTTTACCGGTCACATTTCACTTGTCGGAAACATTATCACTACCTTTGTGAGATTTAGAGATGATAGACTGTACGCAAATATTATCACTACCTTTGTGAAGGTAGAGACACTGTTATCGAAAGCCCATATGTGAAGATAGAAAATTTATTTTCGAAAGCCCCTCGACTCAAAGTGTATCAAATCTAAATAGCAAGAATAAAAAAAACATAGCAACTAACAAGAAAAGTGATGCGTAAACCTTCAAATGTTTAAAATTTTAAATTGACTCATTTTTTCCTTTTCTATATGTCTCTCTCAATATAATCGGATAATTCGGATGTCCGGGTCGGGTCCATATTTGACCCGATTCCCATTCTATAAATAGGCCGTTGCACCGTTCATTTGGAATTTTGCCACTTCACCGTTCACAATCCCGAAGCTTCAATTGCTATCGCAGAGAGAAGAAGAAGAAGAAGAATCAACAATGAAGCCAATGGTAGTAGACTATTTAGCAGACATGGAAGAACAGGGATCAACAATGGCGATGGACGTTGATGACGTGGACGCAATCGAGATGTTCGGCGAAGGTCCACTCGGCGGCGGCGAACACCTCCGTCTCGCCGACTCCGACTTCTTCAATCTCTTTCAGGATGATTTCGATGACTCAGATATCAACTAAATCTATCACCTTAAACTTTTCCCCCTAAAAACAACAATTATATGTGCTGTTTCCTCTCCCTTCTAGGGTTTACTCTTGCCTATGGTACGTTGTACTTAATTTTCTGAAGGAATAAAGCAATTCTTTGGATGCTCTAGAAATTTCATCATAGCTTGCTTATTCACATCGTTTTTTTCTTGTTATTTTGAAAGCTTTCCGGGCTTTGTGTTCTGAGTTTCTGATTACGAAGCAATAGTTAGTTGTATGTTGAATTTATAGCTGATTGTGAGGTATAGATAGTTTCTAAGAGCTGAATTTGCTCTTTTTGGTTGATCATTTGTTAAGTTCTAAGATGTAAGAGCTGATTCGAGTCTCGCTGTTGGCAAATCTATCCAAAAAATATGGTTTTCCTATGGAAGACAATTATCTATACTAATTCGAAATCTAGACAGTTCTACCAAAAGATTAACAAAAAAATGGAAGTTGAAAATCTGTATAGGTGATATCAACTAGAAGACTGGTGTTTACTAGAGCACTCTTAGTAATTATTAGAGCATATTAGAGAACTTGTAGTGTTAGATATGTTTAAGTATGGGTATAAAGAAATATTATGGATCAAATGGAGCGTATGATAATGAGGATTCATACTGCTGACCTCAACTAGCTTGGGATTGAGTTACTGATGATATTGTTGGAGAAGTTATGATTACCCGTTACATTGTCATTGTTGTGATAAGTTTACCTATGTGCAAACCATTGTTGGTCCCTTTCCGGGTAAAGAAGGAAGGCTGTGTAGGTTGGCTGTGCCTGATATTAGGATGAATGCTCTTGTCATGACAGGTAGAATGACAGATTCATGTAGATTGTAGTCGACCCTAATTTGGAATTTAGGTGTAGTTATTGGCCTTTTCATATTTCTTACATGGTGGTCACCCAGATGTGTGATTTGGCAATTCAGGTTTTCAATTGATATTCCTCGAGAAAACTGTGTGACACCATTCATTCTATTTCACTATTTTCTTGTGGAACCTGAGCTGTCTTCTGTATTGTCATTTTCTTGGAGAGTCGAATTGCTTATGCAACACTTAAGTTTAGGCTACTGTGTTCTGGCATTTTACCGCTTATGTGATACAGAGGGCAATACTCTGTCTGACTTGGTTCCTCTTTTCTGTTAGGCATCAGTGGTGGCTTAGTTTAATATATGTCGTTCGTACTTATTAGAGGCATAAAATATATGCCATTCTTGAAGCTTGTTTTTTGGTATGCCAGTACTTTGCATATTACCTAATGTTGTAAGGTTAATCCACGGCATAGGTATTGCAAGAACACACATGCATTTCAAAATGCTCGTCTAGGTTATGTCTTTCGGTTGATCATGTATAGTAAGTACCAATGCATGTTTAGTTTTGTTTGAAAGATTGAAATTCTTGCTTTCTATCCCAAGTTTTACCCTTTCTGTCATAATGGTGGTGTTCTGGCCAGCTTGTGTGCGCATCTACTAATCCATTGAGTGCGTGCTATGGCAATCTCCCTCACGATATTTTAACCATGGGAAGTTAAGTACTCGAGTGAATGTTTCCAATGACCAGTGTCTTGTTTCTGTGGTTGCGCGTTGTTGCTTCTGAGTACGCGTCCATGAAAAGGACTGAAATAAAACTGGAGAATTAATTATATTCTAGAGCTTATAGTAGCTTTACTTACATTGTTGGCATCATTTGTGTGTGTACTTAAACATTAAGAATTTAGTATCCTTTGTACTAGTTACCATTCTCAGAAGAAAAAAAGTTTATGATCCCTTGCAAATATCTTCATTTATTTACAGCCTTATGGCGATATTGATATTTGCGTTGATTTATTTACAATCTTAGTGTCTCAATGAATTTGATGTCTAGCCCATGGAGTTGGGGTTCTCCAGAACATACTCCCTCCGTCCCAAATTAGTTGTTGTGTTTCATTTTTTGAGAGTTAATTTGACTAATTTGAAAGTTAAATTGCATTAGATCAACTCAATATATATAATTGAAATTTAGATATTTAGAAAGTACTACAAGTGCAATTTTAAAATATTAATTAAAATTTACGTAGTTTGACATTTGAAAAACAGAATGTGACAACTAATTTGAGACGGAGAGGGAAGGGCTAGTAAGTAATCTTTTCAAGAAGATTCACCTCCTCTTCATTGTCTCTCTCAGTTTCTCAAATATTCATTTAGATTAGTGATATGTAGTCCTATTTCATATTTAAAATTGTATTTTATTCCCTTTAACATATCTTTTGTCATAAGCAAATACATTTTAGATTTTATCTTATAAAGAAAAAAGAGATAAAGATGCAAAAAAATGGAATGAAATAAAACATGATTAGATCTAAAGCATGCATGGATTAACATATTTTTCTCAATGTCAAACAAAAATTAGCCACAAAAAGGCAGATAACATAGCAGCAAAATGTGCGTTTCAATTTATCTAAAAACCAATCACTGAAGAATCTCTCTATAAAAACTTCTCATTAGCCCAAAAGGTTTTCATATATAATATATATTGAATAACAAAAACATAAAAAAAATTAAGGAGTTTTATATATTTAATATATATACGTATATATAATTTTATATAATATATCAAGATCAATATGGCAAGTGTTCAATGCAATCCTGATCAATCCCATAGCCAAGCTCAGGTGAAATATCATATCTTAGAATCCATGGTTTATTCCATCTCATTTGATATGATAAAAGAATGATATATTTATGTATTTGAAAGTAAAGGTCGATTCAAGATTTGAAATTTATGATTTCTAGATTTTAGCCATTTCGAGCTTACTAGGTTCTAAACATGTGATTTGTAACAACTCGAGCCAAAGGTACTGAGTTCTGTTGAAGTTATAATTATACTGTAAACACTATATCTATCCATAATTGAAAATCTTAAACTTTAAACTTTAGTTTTTACCCTCAACAATATACTCTTATAACCATAGAAGCCTATGGACATGTTTAATATCACAAAATTCTAAGGATACTTTTGATATGCACGAAAAAATATGATTAAACTCATCATTTAATCAAATCACCATCATATAAAATGAAAACGTAAAAAATATATATACAGAAATTATTGTTTGGTAAATTCTTAATTTTAACCTTATTTTTTTTCTTCTTTCCTTCTACTCTTATAAACCTGCAATATTTGTAGGCAAATCACTCTGTTAGCAAAGTTGAAGATGCAATCCAGAGAGCTTGTGAATCAGCTCAACAAAAAAGGGAACAAAATTCTGGATTTCTTCACCAGGTAATTTTATTAGATATCATTGATTAGTCGAGGTGTGCGTAAATTACTTTGGACAGCGTGATTATAAAAAAAATATTTAAAATAAATTGTTGGTGTATTAAATTATTTTTCTTGTTGGTTTGTGTTTTAGACTGGAGAGCAAATGATGCACATGGCACAAGATGCAGTTGATGGGGTGAAGAACACATTTGGAATTGGAACTAAAAATAATAAATAAAAGAATTATTGTTCACTAATGTGCTATATAAGCATTTGTAACCAATAAGAATTATCTATCACTATGTTATTATTAATCATATAAGCATGTTATAATTATTTTTTGTTGGTGTTTGTTTGCGCATTAGATTATTTATAAAATGAACCAAAAAGAAAAAGAAAAAAATATGTCAAATAGTTTTGCTTTCGATATCGATGGAAGGGTAGTTTCAGAGTTCGAGATGTCTGAGCTTAGGGTTCCACAAGCATTTAAACTCGTCTCAATCATTTACTTTTACGAAAAAACAGTTCCTTTGGTCATAAATTAACCATATTTTTTACTAAATTGCTAAATGAGGCTAGCAAGTAACATTGTTCCTTATGAGAAACCAAAGAAATATTGGTATTTCTATGATCTTTACATGCAATGCATTGTAGAAATTCTAATAAACAATCAGTTCGGTGCACAAAGTATCTCGCGTTCACATAAGATCGAGTCTGATATAGACAGTCTATCCTGATGCAAACATCATAGAAATTCTAGTTTTTGTAAAAAACTTTAGAAAGGCTAGAAACCTTTTTGTTGTAAGTCATAATTTTCAAACTTTGCCTCAAAATATCAATCTCCCTCTCCCTCTTAACTTCTTGTTTCTCCATTGAAGCAATTTTTTCTTTTAAATGTGCAATGACTTCTTCTTTTGCTTTCAACTCCATATGTAGCTCTTCTAATAGTTCCACTTCCTCTGTTCTCCAGCAGAGTCTTTTTCCTATGAAAACAAATTAAATACATCATCAAGAATAGTAGAATTCATTTTGCATCTTACCGTTAAGCATAAACGAATTCAGAATTTTAAGTTTATGAGTTTCAGATTGTAGAAAGGCAGATTACTGAATTTCAGATAACTTATTTATACATATCAAGTAGATTTCTCAACATAAATATAGAATTTTGGGCTAAAACTAATGAATTCCACCGAATCAGTAACTGGAGCTCTAGCTCCGCCCCTATAATTAAGTTTTACTAATTGGATAGGGAGTTAGACTCTTTAGGTTACAAGATTTCAATAAATTCAAAAGTATGAACTTTTGAGTGACCTTTACAACACTAGAAGCTTCTTTAAGTCGATAAGATGCAACAATTTATATATTGATAAAACTACTTGTTCTTACTCTATTTGTACATTGCTATTTTTCGATGAACGAAACTCAATTGAACCCTTTAGGACCATGTACCCACTTCCAACAAAAGTAGGGGGGTGGTGGATGAAAAGGCAAAAATGATACTAACAAAAAAGGACGAATAAGAGGCTCGAGGGATTAACATGAGAGGACATGAACGACCATATTTCTAGGAGCAACCTCCGAGCAAGTGTTATTTAGTGAAATAACTCGAATTTCAAATCATTCATTGCCATATGAAAAGGGCAAAAACCAAAGGGAACCATTAACATATGAAAATAAAATAAGAAAATTATTAAAAAATAAAATTTACCTTGATTTGTCCTTTGAATAAGTTCATCAAGCTCATGTTTAATAACAAAATAGAGATTTTTCCATTTCTCAATAGCTTCATCTCTTCTAACTTCCTCTTCTCTAATTTGCTCCAACAATGAATTTCTCACCAACATATGATACTCTTTATTATCACATTTTTCACTTATCATTTCTTGATTTTCCACTTGCTTTTCATCTTCTTTATAATCTTCAAATTTCTTCTTCAAATCATTTAATTCTTCATTAAGTTTCTTCTTTTCTTGCTTCCATTCTTCTTCTTTTAGTGCAAAAACAATCATTTCTTGATTGTAAATTTCACTCTCATTTTCCCTTATACACATTATTTCACTTACCTCTTTTTGAAGTAACCTTACTTTATACTTCAACTCTTCAATAATTTTGGCATTTGGATTGTTTTTATGATTTTTTGTTTGAAGACTTCCCATTTTGCTAAAAATCTTTTTCAACTCCCTATGCCTTTTTCTATTTCTTCTTCTACTAATAATGGAACTATTTATATTAGGTGACTATGTGGTATATATATATATATATAGCAAGTTATTGAATATCAACCGTCTATATATAATCAAAAAGGTTATTTTTCAAAATGGTTCATTTCCTCTTAGTTCAACAACTTGTTGGCTCAAACATCGTCATTCACTACATAAAAAATTATCTTTAGCAATAATTAATTAACGTCAATAGCTTAATTGCCACTAAAAATATATTTTTAGCGGTATTTAACACTCTTTGTAGCGACACTAGATCCAATGACAATTAACTAATACCGGTAATTTTTTTATCACTCTTTATTAATGCATATATTTTTGGGAAATATAATAATATGTAACCATTGATAAAAAACTTAATTAACTAACCTAAAACATAAGATAGGTAACCAAAAGTGACTTCCATGATTAGAATTCTAAGGAGTTCGATCTTTAAAGTTCTTAGCATTATTTATATCATCAGTGTATATATATAAACAAAATGCAATAAAGGGTATTTTGGACCAGTAAAAGAGGAGTGTAAGAAGGGGACATAAATGCCTGAAAATGAGGCTCCACCAATACAACACTACACAATAAAATTGAAGTGATAGCACTATTTTAATTATTATTAATGGAAACTGTGAAAGATGCTTGTGAATTGTGATACATACCTACACAGAAAATAAAAGTCAATATCTTTGAAAAATTTGACATGAGCATGTATGACAATTGACAGATTGAATAGAATAAATCCACAAAATTCCAAAATCACATATAAATAAGTATCCAAGGACGTGGTCTAGCGATTATTGAGAATTCACATGATCTCAAATTCAAATTTCAACGTTAATAAAATACTAGTTAACTTTTTTTTTAATCTGTTCTAATTTTATTGATCCGACCATATATATTTATATATGAAAAAAATCACATGTAAATCCTTAATAGGAGCGTGTGTTTTGTGGGATACTGAATTTTTAGATCTCTTTTTGTATCTATTTTGTCAATTATTATTTTTTATTTATAAATAATAATAATAATTATTATTATTGGGCCTACATTCACGGAGGAAAACATGGTGCGCATATTTGACAATAATTTTTTTTATTTGAATATATAAATATATACCTTTTTCAGCATGGTATTGCTCAACATTATAATAAATATTATTTGAGTTTAAATCATATAAATTGATGGTGTAGAATTTGTGTTTTTTTTTTGTATAGCTTAACATGTTATAGGCTTATAGAATATTATCTTTTGGTATTTTTCAAGAAAGTTATGTATTCATGTTTTTTGACGTATTAATGTTAAGAAAGATTGATGCTATAAAAATATAAAATTTGAATCATAAGGTAGAATTTAGATATGCATCGAATAAAACGTATCAAATTTAAAGAAATCTAGAAGTATTCTTCCTAGAAACTAATTAGGACTAATGATTTTCTAGGCAATTTTATAGTACTAATCATACTAGACATATATATAAAAAAACTTTTCATAATCATTCTGGAGAATAAATTCTTATGGTGCTAATGCACTTAGCTAGATTGAAGCACTGAACCATATTTAAAAATATTTTTTCTTCTTTATTGTCATACATAGGATAATAGGACATTTCAAAATTCTAGGCAGCCTACTAATCTAACAATAAAAATAATACTATGTTTTATTTTATATATATATATGTCAAAAATAATTCTTAAACAGTTAGGTACTATGAGAAAAATGTGCACTAGAATGAAATTGATGTTTACCAACAATATGAAGATTTGATCTTCAAGTCAGCAGTATGGTTTCACTTGGCTTTCTTGTTCAAAGAATACCAGTAGTTTGAGTTCAAACAAAATCGATCACATATATATTTTTTAAAATATTGATTAATATGCATAAAAGTTAAGATAATCTTACATATTTGTTTTATGAACCCTGAACTTGAAAAAAAAGTAGTGTTTGCTCCTCTAAAATTATAAGTGTAATTACTTAGTTGTCACGAATGGACTCACAAAATTTAAGTTCAAACAGTATTCATTACATGGATTTTTAAAAATTTACGGAATAATACATACAAAAAATCAAGAAAGTCGCGTGATTCCTATAAATTGGTTCGTAAATGTGAAAATATGCCTTAAAAATGGTGGAACTATACGCAATGCTTCCCCAACTCATTACGAAGGTCCTCATAAAAAAAATTCAGAAAAAAATTTGGGTGCTCCAAGGCGCCAGATCTATGGGCTAATCTAATGCACACGAAAAACAAGAAAGTCGCGTAATTCCTAAAAATTAGTTGGTAAATGCTAAAATATGCCTTAAAAATGGTGGGACTATATGCAATGCTTCCCCAACTTATTACGGAGGTCCTCATAATTTTTTTTGTGTACTCCAAGGTGCCACATCCATGGGCATACACACGAAAAATCAAAAAAGATGTGTAATTTCTAAAAGTTGGTTTGTAAATGCGAAAATATGTCTTAAAAAATGGTGGGACTATACGCAATGCTTCCCCAACTAATTATGGAGGTCCTCATAATTTTTTTTTAAAATTTTTTTTTGGATGCTCCAAGGCTCCATATCAATGTACTAATACACACGAAAAACAAGAAAGTTACATAATTCCTAAAAATTGACTAGTAAATGCGAAATATGTCTTAAAAATGGTGGGACTATATGCAATGTTTCACCACCACATTACAGAGGTTTCTTAGAAAAAAATTCAGAAAATCTTTTTGGGTGCTCTAAGGCGCCAGATCCATGGTTATTAACACACGAAAAACCAAGAAAGCCGCGTAATTCCTATATGTTGGCTCAAAAATGTAAAAATATGCCTTAAAATGGTGGGACTATACACAATGTTTGCCTAACTCATTACGGAAGTCCTCATAAAGTTTTTTTAGAATTTTTTTTTGAGTGCTCCAAGGCACCAGATCTATGGGCCAATATACAAAAAAAAAAACAGAAAGTTGGGTAATTCCTAAAAGTTTGCTCGTAAATACAAAAATATACTATTAAAAAATTATGGGACTATACACAATACTTCCCCAACTCATTAAGGAGGTTCTCATAAAGTTTTTTCAGAAAGAAAAAAATTGAGTGCTCCAAGACGCCAGATCCATGGGCTAATACACATGAAAAACCAAGAAAATCGCATAATTTCTAAAAGTTGGCTCGTAAAAGAAAATATGTCTTAATAGTGGTGGGATTATAAACAATGCTTCCCCAACTCATTTTGGAGGTCCACATAAAGTTTTTTCAGAAATAATTTTTGGGTTCTCCAAGGCGTCATCCATGGGCTAATACACGAAAAAATAAGATAGTCGTGTAACTCCTAAAAGTTGGCTCGTAAATACGAAAAGATGCATTAAAAATGATGGGACTATACACAATAGTTCCCCAACTCATTACGGAGGTCCTTATAAAGTTTTTAGAAATTTTTTTGGGGTGCTCCAAGGTACCAGATCAATGGGCTAATACACGCGAAAAATCAAGAAAGTCGCGTAATTTCTAAAAGTTGACTCGTAAATATGAAAATATGCCTTAAATATATGGCGAAACTATACACAATGCTTCTCCAACTCATTACAGATGTCGTCATAAGAATTTTTTAGAAAATTCTTTTGGGTGCTTCAAGGCGCCAGATTCATGGGATAATACACACAAAAAATCAAGAAAGTCTCGTAATTTCTAAGAGTTGACTCGTAAATACGAAAACATATGTTAAATATGGTGGGACTATACATAATGCTTCCCTAACTCATTACGGAGTTCCTCATAAAAAATTTCACAAAATATTTTTGGGTGCTCCAAGCCGTCAGATCCAGGGGCTAATACACACGAAATTATTTTTGGATGCTCCTAGGTGCCAGATCCATGGGCTAATACTCAATAAAAACATAGAAAGTCGGCTTTTCTTTCAAAGTTGGCTCATAAATGTGAAAATATGACTTTAAAAATTGTGGGACTATACACTACGTTTCACCAACTCATTTTAAAGGTCCTCATAAAGTTTTTTCTTAAAAAAAATTTGGGTGCACGAAAGCGCCAGATCCATGTGCTAATACACACAAAAAACCAAGAAAGTCGACTAAATCCTAAAGGTTGGCTAGTAAATGCGAAAATATGTCTTAAAATGGTGGGACTATACGCAATGCTTCTCCAACTCATTATGGAGGTCCGCATAAAGTGCTTTAAAAAAAATTCTGGGGCTCCTAGGCGCCAAATGCATATGGCTAATACACATAAGAGATAAAAAATGTTGACTAATTTCTAATAGATGGCTTGTAAATGCGAAAATCAACCTTAAAATATGGTGGAACTATATGAAATGTTTCTTCAACTCATTATTGAGATCTTCATAAAGTTTTTTCTAAAAAAATATTTGGGTGCTCCAAGGCGTCAAATATATGGGCTAATATACACAAAAAACTAAGAAAATCGGCTAATTCCTAAAAGTTCGCTGGTAAATGTGAAAATATGCCTTAAAAATAGTAGGACTATACACAATTCTTCTCCAACCAGGCGCCGAATCAATGAGCTAATACACATAAAAAACCAAGAAAGTCGGATAGTTCCTAAAAGTTTGCTCGTAAATACAAAAATATGCCTTAAAATAGTGGGACTATACGCAATATTTCTCCAACTAATTACAGAGGTACTCATAAAATTTTTACACAATTTTTTTTAGAGTGCTCCAAGGCGTCAGATCCATGGAATAGCACACACGAACAAACCATCATTTTCATAGTCCGCATTTAGGGGTAATTTATAGGAATTAGGCAATTTTATCTTCTTTTTTTTGTGTGTTAGCCCATAAATATTTTGGTGATATGGCTTCCAAATGATTTACTTGCAAAACCTTTATGAAACCCTCCATAGGGACATGGGGGAGAAGTACGTACACTATCGCCATTTTAATAGTCCATTTTGGGTATTTAGGAGCCAATTTAAAAGAAATAAGCAATTTTCTTAATTTTTCGTGTGTGTTAGTTAGACTATGAATATTTTGATAATACATCTTCCAACGATTTCTTTGTGAAATCTTTATGGAACCCTCCGTAAGGAATTGAGGGAGCAGTACGTACAGTCTCACCATTTTCAGAGTCCATTTTGGACATTTAGGGGTCAATTTACAGGAATTAGGTGATTTTCTCAGTTTTGTGTGTTAGCCCATGAATGTTATGGTGATATGACTTCTGGACGATTTCTTTGAGAAACCTTTATGGAACCCCCCTTTGGAAGTTGGAGAGAAGTACGTACAATCTCACCATTTTCAAAGTCCATTTTGGGCATTTATGGGGCAATTTAAAAGAATTAAGCAATTTTCTCAATTTTTATCATGTATGTTAGCCAATAAATATTTTGGTGATATAACTTTCAGACAATTTCTTTGTAAAACATTTACGGAACCCTCCGTATGGATTTAGGGAGAAGCACGTAAAGTATCACCCTTTTTAGAGTCCATTTTGGGTATTTAGGGGCTAAACTACTGAAAAACTAATTTTCTCAATTTTTCGTATGTGTTAGCTTATGAATATTTGGTGATACGGCTTCTAGATGATTTCTTTGTGAAATCTATATGGATGCCTTCGTAGGGAGTTGAGGGAGCAGTACGTACAATCTCACCATTTCCATAATTCATTTTGGGCATTTAGGGGCAAATATATTGGATTAAGGCGATTTTCTCAGTTTTTTGTGTGTGTGTTAGCTCATGAATATTTTGGTGGTATGACTTCCGAAAGATTTCCTTGTGAAACATTTATGGAGCCCACTGTAGGAGTTGGGGGAATAATACTGTAACGACTCAGAAAATGATAGAGTGAAACTAGAGCCTCATATGTGAGTTTGGAGTCGAGAACTTAATGAAATGATTATATTTGAAATGACCCAAAAAGTTCTTAAAAATGTGCTTCGGAAGTTACCGAAAACTTGTTTAGCTGTATAT
>JAJOOS010014124.1:0-36924 GCA_029582725.1 Solanum chiquidenum
AATACCTATAATTACCCATTCGAACCAACACACAAAATTTATTAAATCATCACAAACACCCACAAAAGGTTTTGTTAAAAAAACTACATGCAATCAATTAGTGCCGCCCTTGAAGGCAAACAATGTATACGACCATATCTTTTAGTACGTAATGAATAAGGTAAGTCATGACACATGAAATTGTAGGTCAATGAGTTTTCTTTCAAATGCCACCGATTTTGTATCATTAAATGTTTGATGTAAAGCATTATGATCATTTTACCACAGACTAGTGTAGTTGTAAATAAGAGAAACTTCAAACGTTGAAAATTTTGGCTTTAGATGTTAGTTTCGGGTATAGAAAAACTCTATTTCAGGGTCCATACCTCATTTGAACTTATATATACCTATAACTACCCATTCGAACTAACACACATAATTTATTAAATCATCACAAACACCCACAAAAAGTTTTGGTAAAAAAACTACATGCAATCAATGTGTGCCTCTCTTGAAGGCAAACAATGTATACTACCATATATTTTAGTACGTAATGAATTAGGTGAGTAATGACATATGAAATTGTCGGTCAATGAGTTTTCTTTCAAATGCCACCGATTTTGTATCATTTAATGTTTGAATTGAAGCATTATGACCATTTTACCAGAGACTAGTGCAGTTGTAAATAAGAGAAACTTCGAACGTTCATAATTTTGGCCTTTGAAGTTTGTTTTGGGTACAGATAAACTCTATTTCACGGTCCATATCTCATTTTGAACTTATATATACCTATAATTACTCATCCGAACTAACACACATAATTTATTAAATCATCACAAACACCCACAAAAAATTTTAGTCAAAAAACTACATGCAATCAATGTGTGCCTCTCTTGAAGGCAAACAATGTATACTACCATATCTGTTAGTACCTAATGAATTAGGTGAGCCATGACAACCGCGTAATTTTCCCAAGAGTTAATAGGGCTTTGGTTTTTTTAGTGATTTGGTGCTTACTTTTGCCCGACTAATTTGTATCAATTTTTTTCACTTCCTTTTTATCTTTAATTTTTATCCTTAAACTCAAAGATAATAATCTTAACTTTTGTTCATGCTCCTTATTTAATTAAAAATTAGTGTATCATTGAAGTATCTTTAACTATGACCTAATTTAGCAAGACATAACTTTAGTGAATTTTTAAGTTCGACATAAGCTGGGTAAATTTATAAGACACAAGTTTAAATAATTTTTGTTTTGTTTGACAAAAGTTGTGTAGTATCTAATTTGCATAGAATAAGTTTAGAGAAATTTTACCTTATTCTTCGCAATATTAGAGTACTTTTGTAGGGTTGCGAAACTAAACTTATGCCTTAATGGGCAGCTATGTGAAACTTAGTTATATACCTTATGTGAACTAACCTATGCTTTTAATGTCATAAATTCTATAGAAATTAAGTGGGTTATGCTTTTTGCAAGGTATCTCTTGTGTTATACTGTGATATGATACTTTTGACCACTTTAAAATGCTGAAAAACAAAAATTAAAGCCCACAAATTTAACACCACACTAAAAATTAGAAAATCCATTTTCTTGCTTGTTAGTACCGATTATAATCATAAAAGAACCCAAAGAAATTGATTGATAATTAAATTAAATAACAAGGGCTAGATAAGAAAATACAACAGGTGACAACCATCTAAAATAAGCTGTTAGGTTTGTTCTGTTTACGGACAATGTGGGTTTGAATCACGTGAAATTGGTGAAGGTGTACAAAATTTGACCCGAACACCACAAGTTTTATAATAAAAAGAAGTGTGGTCTGTGGAATGAGAATCCAGCAGTAACACTCAACCAATTTGCACACATCCAGAGTCGATAAAACCAAAAGAATCTGGATTAATTTGGGATAACTTTGCAGGAAATTTAAGTGATACTAATAATATACCAAATGAAAACAGGCAATAGTTGCTCAGAACTGCATCAAATAATTTTATTGTTTCTTTCAAATGCATTGCATTTTCTCTAGAGCAAATTCCTATCCTAGAAATGAGAAAAATACAATGTCATAACATCTTGCAACAGTAAAATAAGTTTGGCGATAATTCGCAGGCGTATTGACATCACCTTCAAGAAGAATGAAACAATGTACTAGGGACTATGACATGGCTAAGAGAGGGTACCTATGAAGCTCACTAAATGGACACACTAGCTCTCAAATTTAACAGAACTTCCAGCGTTTTTGGCAGTTCACACATGTCACGTATGTGGTCATAGGTTCATCTGCACTTCGCGTTTGCATCTGATAGTAGGTGCATTGACTCTTCTTACACCTACCACACTTGAACTTATCAGTACTAGCCTGTACAGGAGCTCCGAGTTCACTATTGTATAACGCTTTTTCTTTGATTTTCTCATTCTGCTTTTGCCTTTCTTCGCTTGCCATTTCTTCTGGTGTCAGATCAGTAATTGTACGAGGAGGGAACTTCCCCAGAAGAACTTTTCTCCGGAAATCTTGATTGTTTTGATCCTTAATGTTGAACATTATAGACCTATACTTGAACTTCTGGGCACCACTAGATCTACCCCACTTCTCAAACATTGCAGTCTCTACCTGAACAGCAATTCTATACGGATCACATGCATTTACCTCATCCCTCAATTCCTCGTCAACTTCACCTGAGACTTTGCATAAAGCCTCTGCAAGGAGTTCCCGAACTTTGTCCCTCACAGAATCCTTGCAATAAATTAGAGCGCCCAACTTTGGCGGAGCAGCACTTGCCACATTAGAGCTACTCTTTTCAGTCTTCAGAACAATAACGCGTCCAACATTTTTCTCAGCAAAGGGACTTTCTGTCTTTACTACTTCCTCAATTTTTGAAGTCATCCTTTCGACTTTAACATCATCAACCCTAGACACCTTTTCAACCTTCACCAACTCTGCTCTCTGAGATTTAGTGGCTCCATTAGCAGTAGCAGTAGCACCAGCAGATTCATCTTTTACAGATTCCCCGTTCACTTCATTGCTGTTCTTATTTTTCAGTGTTTCTCTTACAATTATATTCTTCCAGTTCTGAACCACATCAGATGCCAAAGCCTGGATCTTCTCCCTTGGATGTTTTGTCAATTGTCGAAGACGCTTTCCCACCTGAAACACGTTTCCTTGTGTCAAATAGAGAAAAGGAATTATATGCTTCTCACTAGCATCAAGTAATAGGCTGATACAGTGAACAATAAACCTGACCAAAAACGTAACAATTGTGCAAAAATCATGTAATGCTTATCAACAGATGTCCAGAAACCCTTCCGAGGAAGGGAACCTCTCTTTCAATGGAGGAGCATGATGTATATCCCAACTTGAACCTCCTCCCAAACAGAACACAATCAAGAAAGGAGAAAAGATGACACAAACTACAAAGCATAATTGGAAAGTGAAGCAGATAATTCAAGTGGTTGAAAAATCCTTTAAAATTCACTTTTTTAGTTTTCAAACTTTATTTTTTTTCTAAAAAGTTCAAATTCTTTTTAGCTTTTTTGAGAAACAACCAATTTTCTAACCAAACGCGACAGAACTCATCTCCTCAGACTTCAAACATCAAAAGTGGAGACATGTTGCACTAATTTTTATAACAATGGTATGCTACCATCTTGCGCGCATCAATTAATCTATTTCCGCTACCTCCCACTCCCATCAGCAGAGGTTCTAGCAACTCTATTCACCGAGTTGGCAGCACCTCATTATAAATTTATCTCTGCTACCTCCCAACTCACACCAGCAGAGTTTCTGGTAACTCTACTTCACCAAGATTTAGATTAATGGCTGAAATCACCTAGTGTTTTTGCTTCCGCTAGGATTTCAATCCTATTCTCCCAAAAACCCTTCCAACTTAATCACACGACATCTTTTGTAGGCATATATCAGTTCAATTTTTTTCCAAAGTTCGAAACTTTACAACTGCAACCCTTCTAATCCAGAATCGCGGAATATATACACGATAAGCAGAAACTTGTGTATCCGAAATTACGTGTATCAAGTTCTAGGTCAAAAAAAAAACGCTAAGGAAGAATGTATCATTACCTGTGAAGATACGAGGACTTGATAATTGACAGGAAACTTCTTAAGCTGTTTCAAAACATCAAGACATCTACTCTCCTCCGGCGACGAATCTCCGCCGCCGTCCACAGCAGCTGCATCAGCAGCTTGCTTAACCTTCTCGAACAGCTCAACCAGCTCCTTTTCCATACTGCTATCTCCACTATACAATCAACCGAAAATTCAACAACAAAAAAATTAGTAAAATTCCACACACATACACAAAAATTGCACAAAGAAAAGGTAACCGATTGAGAATTTCACGTACAATTCGATAAATGTGAAGCCGGAATTGAACCCGCCGCTGCGAAATTTGACGGCCGAATGAAACCCTAGCTTCGATTACAGTAAAAAAAAACTGAAGAGGGAAGGAGATAAAAGAGATTGTTGGCGGCACGTATGAGTGATCGGACGGCTGTAAAAGGAGATTGGTGTATGATCTAACGGTGTAGGATTGACGGGCGTATTTCCAATTTGGGAAAATATCTGAATAATTCTACTTTGTAAAATAGTGAGAGAAGTACACATATTTTCGAAGGAATTGGGAGAAACAATAGTCACGTGACATCTAGAAGGTTCCGACTTTCGACTTCCGACTTCCGATCGATGAGAGCTCTTTTAGTTCCTTTGTGTCGTCCATGCTAATCTGCATCTCGACTATTTTATTGATTAATCAGATTTCGATTGATGAAAGCTTTTTTTAGTTTTTTTTGTGTCGTTTTAGATTGATTTGTATCTCGACCTTTGTATTAAACAACTAGATTATGATCGATGAGAGCTCTTTTAGTTCTTTCATGTCGTTTTGATTGGTCCACATCTCGATTATTTTATTGAATAACTCATTCGATCAATGAGAGCTCTTTCAGTTCCTTTGTGTTGTTGATTGATTTGCATCTCGACTATTCTAATAAATAACCAGATTTTGATCGATGGAAACTTTTTTCAGTTTCTTTGTGTGATTATGTCATTCCAATTGATAATCTCAACTATTTTATTGAATAAGTAGATTATAATCGATAAGAGCTCTTTCAGTTCTTTCATGTCGTTCCTATTGGTCCGCATCTCGGCTATTTTATTGAATAACTCGCCTTTTGATCAATGAAAGCTCTTTCAATTCCTTTGTGTCATCATGAGCATATACATTTCTACGTTTTTATTATATTAATTAATTTCCTGACATATGCATTGTACGTTTGTGCTGAATTTTGAGTATTAAAAATTCAAATCTATAGTTTACATATAAACATAAAGGACTTAGTTATTCTATCGAATAACTAGATTCCAACCAATAAGAGTTTTTTCAGTTCCTTCGTATCGTCCCAACTGGTTTGCATCTCGACTATTCTATTGAATAACTTGTCTATCTAGGTCATGTATATAAGTTCATGAGATAATTTAATTTAACAAACATATACATTTTTATGCTTTTATAGTTTTAAATAATTTTCTAACATATTTGTTGCACATGTATGTTGAGGTTTGTAGGAAATTTTGAGTATTAAAAGTTCAATTTTGTAGTTTACATATAAACATAAAAGAACTTGGTTATTCTGTTGAATAACTAGATTCCGACCAATAAGAGCTTTTTTAGTTCCTTTATATCGTTCCGGTTGATCTGCATCTCGACTATTCTGTTGAATAACTCGTATATCTAAGTCATATATATAAGTTAATGAGATAATTTGATTTAATTAGCATATACATTTTTACGCTTTTGTAACTCTACTTATTTTTTTGACACATAAGTTGCACGAATATGCTGAATTTTGTAAGATTTTTTGAGTGTTAAAAATTCATTACATATAAACATAAAGAACTCGGTCAATTACATTCAAATAGCAATTGCATACACAATCTAATTAAGCCATATGAAGTACTCATCCATCATTCTTAAATTAATTTTATACTTGGATCAAATGGGGTATTGTTTATTTATTTACTATTATTTTTAAATGATTAAATTTATTTAACACATTTTCTATATAATTAGAATGACTAATAGAAATTTACATGATCAATTTATGTAGCATTTTTGATACCTAGCATGATGTCAATTTTTATAAAATATGTTCTTTCAAATGTGGTAAGTCAGTTTATTGTTAAATTTGTTCCTTTTTTTAAATAGATGTCCAATCAGTTTTCGCACAAAATCTTTAAATTTGTGATCCTTATCTATGCTCAATCGCATAAAAAACACGAAAAACACACATCAAAATTTAAGTTGGAAATTTCATGTGTTTTAAGATAATATAAATATAGATTTATATATTTATATTGATCGTATCATAAGCACTTTAAGCCATCCTCAAGAAATGTTTTTAGATACAACTATAAAATTACAATTTATCTTGGCTCAATAAGTACAAAATGCCCATGCTTTAGCACTAGTGTTACGATTCCACAAATAGGATCGAAACTTAAATCATTATATTAGATATGCAATTTTATGAAAAACACAGTAATTGTAACAGATAATCTACTAACATGGGTTGTGGTGCACTAGTGGGAGTGCTTCACTCTTAACCAGAGGTCTCGGGTTCGAGCCTTGGGTATGGAGAAATTCTCATCATGTTTAGTAGTATTTTCAACACTTCGCTTGAGTTTTTATTAAGAATCCTACAAGAGTTTGAAATCATTAGCTATATCATATGGTACATTTAGTCAAATAGATTAATATTTTTAAAGCTATAAATAATACGAATACAAAACTAATAAATTACACTAAATTATTATGTTGATTTAAAAAAAAAATCTCCCCTTGTTTATAGTGCTATTAAACTTTTACCTATATAAGAGCTAAAAATTACTGTATATATTTAAATAATCTGCTAACTTTGCTTTCGTAGACCGCGAAGCACACAATATCTAAATCAATCACACTACAGAACTTCCGTAGCGGATCAATCGTCGTTATTTTCCGGTCCCGTCTGTTCGCTGGCGATCGGAGATCGGTGAGATTCTCACGATGCTGAATTTCTTAAAAGGCGTCGTCAGCGGATCTGGAACAGGCCTCAAAGATCTGCCATACAATATCGGTGAACCTTATTCATCTGCTTGGGGCTCTTGGATTCATTACCGTGGCACTTCCAAGGTTCTCTTTGTTTTTCCTCTATTTATACACTCGAACTAATGTGATTTCGACGTAGTTTTGATCTCTTTTATGCTACGAGCTTAAAAATTGCTAGCATTTCTGTTTTTTTTTTAAAAAAAATTCCTTCCATAGATTGTGTTGTTCGTGTGCAGAGCGTTTGGCAATGAATACAAATTGGAACCGTTTTTGGTTGTTTGGGAGTAATTTGAAGTGAAAAAAAAGTAAAAACAGTCTATTGGCTTTTCTCAAATTCCTGAAAATTCTGAAATTTAACTTCAAGTTGAATTCTCGAATTTTCCGGAATATCATTGCTAAACGTGTGCTTATTATTTTGGATTGGGAATTTAGCATAACAATTTTGGCAATTGTCTCAATTGTTCTTATTGTTGATAGTATCTTAAATATTAGATCGTGTGAGCCAAAGAGTGTGGCCTAGTGGTCTTAGGTTCAAATTTTTGGACAGTAGGTGATTTCTTTACATATGTTTTAGCCTTGGTGGACAAAGTTACCAAGTACTTGTTGATGTGCTGATGGGAGGTGGCATGTAATGGTATCTCGTGGAGTTAGTTGAGGTGACGGTTATAAAAACAGTAATAATATAAGATTGTGTGATGAGGACTTGTTAAGGCAGTGGGATTTGAATTTCACATTCTAAGCGTTCTTCTGGGTAGTACATGGAAGCTTACTTGTTCTATATTTTCTCAATAGTCACTTCAGTATGATAGTTCGTAGAGGTGATTCTATCGTTCAATGATGGGAAAATATCAATGATTAAGACCCATTATTCACAATAAGAAGTGACCATTATTCCAGTGGGAAAAATCACAATATAATTGTTGAGGTGCTTTATCATAGATAAAAGAAGGTACTAAACGAAACCAGACATTGGAAGAGCTTATGATATCATGTGAGCTGAGAAGGTTTACATTTTGTAACAATTAAGATAGCTGCTGGGGATAGGTGGAGGAGGTGAATCAGGTACAGAACATCGATGTCAAAATTCTCTATATAGTAAATGAGAGTCATTTGGCTTCTTTGGTAGTTCCAAAGGACTGATGCGGTGACACGATTTCTCATATACTACATCTTGGTGATGGAAGCATTGAGCAAGATGATATTTGAAGGGTTTTACAACCAGTAATGGGCAGGATATTGACAAGTCTCACACTTACCATTTGCAAATGATAATTCAGTGTCTTCTTTATGCAAATGAATCTCAATTAACATATCTGAGACAAGTGATTACTGTGGTTCCAAGCAGTTTGGGAGAATCAATTTAAAGAGGTGTGAAGTTATCTAGGTCAGAGAGATGCACAACTTCAAACACAACTGTTATATTGCCTAGCTAAGTCATAGGAAGTGTCTTACTGCAATATAACACTTCCTAACCATTTTTGAAGGCATTTCAGGGCTCCATGTTAACTGGCAAAAAAGTCGTCTCCACCCCATCAATCAAGTGCTTAATATGCAGATCCTAGCGGAGAACGTAGGGTGTCAAGTGGCCTCCCTACCTACTAAAACCTAGGTATGCCTCTTGGGGCAAAGAATAAGGAGTTGGAAGTGTGGAATGAGATTTTGGAGAGAAGTGAGAGGAAATTAGCAATATGGAAAGGTCAATATTTGTCTTTGGGCGGCAAATTAGCATTTATAAAATTAGTCATGGATGGCCAACCTACCTATACGACGAGTCTATTCCCTCTGGCCTCTACCAGGCAACATAGAGAAAAAAATCAATAAGGTAAGAAGAGTATTCCTATGGCAGGGCAACCACTAGAAGAAGGGGTACAATCTGGTCAAATGGGATATGGCGATCCTTAGCAAAGAACAGGGTGGTCTGGGCATAAAAAAAGCTAGGTGCACACAATGAAAGTTTACTGGAGAACTGATTGTGGAGATTTTATTGTGAAGATATGGCACTTTGGAGGAGATATGGCTCCAGATATGGGCTCCTGAATAGCTGGATTACTGAGGTGACTGGTACATTTGGGTGTTCTATGTGGAAATAATTAGAAGCTTGTGGCTCTCTTTCAGTAATAACCTGAAGTACACAATTGATAACGGGAAAAAGATAAGTCTCTGGAACCAATTCGGGATTGGGGAAGAGAAACTGAAGACTACCTTTCTAGATTTGTACATTTTGAGCTTGCAACAGATGGACAAAGTGCCCCAAATATGGAGTTCTCATTGGTGGAACTTGATTTTTAGGAGGGCCCTAAATGACTGGGAAAAACCAGTGTGACTGAATTGATGCAGGTCCTAAATGCTTTCCCAGGAGTAAATGCAGGTCCTGGCTTGCCAATTTTGAAGCGGCACAGCAAGGGGTCCTTTACTGTGAAATCATGCTAAAGGAGACTGAATTACAGTCACACAATGACAACTATCTGGCCTTGGAAACTGATTTGAAAGGTTAAAAATCTCTCTCAAAGTCTCATGCTTCATCTGGCTGGTGATCAGGAGAGTCTGTTTAACCCACGAAGTACTACAGAGAAGAGGTATATATATTTGCTCAAGGTGTTTTATGTGTGAGAAAGAGGCAGAGATAAATAGTCACTTATTCTTGCATGACAGAACAACTGTAAATCTGTGAAACATGTTCTTATGTATACTAGGTATAAATTGGGTAATGCCCAGGACCTCCTTTGATTTGCTGAAAATTTGGGAACGGTTGGGGAGAAGAGGATCACAAGAAGACTGGTGGAGGAGCATTCCAACATGTATTTGGGGGACATTATGGAGAGAGAAATGAAAGAGGCCATGATGGAAAAGCCAGCATTCTCCAGAATATCAAGTTGAAGAGCTTTAGGGGTCGTTTGGTAGGGTGTATAAGAATAATGCTAAATAGAGTGTATTAGTAATGCTTGTATTAGTTATGCTTGTATTAGTTATGCTTGCTTTAATTATGCAAAGATTATTTCTTTGTGCATTGTTTTGTTTCGTGTATTAAAAATAGTATGCATTGCATAATTGTTTTTAAAAATATTTATTTACAAAAATACCCTCTATAAATATGGTGAAAAAGATATAAAAAAGGTTTTGAGGGAAAATTAAGTCTTTAACCATGTGCATTAAAACCCTTCCATTACTAATATATAGAAATCCATGGTATTAGTATACACACCTCAATATACAATAGAGTGTATAACTAATGATACATAGACTAAAAAAGTGGATCAAACACGGTACTACTAAGATAAAAAGTTAATGCATGCATTATTTTTTCTAATACACTCTGTGTTCACGATCCCTTAGTCTTTTGTAATTGTGGTGTAAACAAGGTATAGTGGGAGAGATGGATAGTTTAGTTGATTTCATAGGACAATTGTAAAGTCTCATGTCTAGATTTGGTCTTGATGATACCCCCCGGGGTTGTAAATTCCACCCCATCAGTTTTTACCTGATGGGTTATTTGGTCTGAATGTACAGTTACCATTATCAAATAAAATAATCAATGGTTTAGTGTTGCCTCTTTTGGAGGTGCTCATTAGAAAGGAAAAATATGTCTCAAATCCTTGATGATGATAATGAAGCACACATTAAGCGAGGCAAAACACGGAACATGTTTTGAGCCTCGCTTCAAGGCTTAAATATGCCTTTGACAACACTGCTCAGCACCAACTATGTGCTATTTTGGTGTAATTTTCAGTTTTCCAGTATGCAAATTAGTTGGTTCACTTTAAGCAGTTAATTTTTGGTTCTCTCTTCAAACAGGATGATGGGACTCCTGTGTCAGTATTTGCTCTCTCAGGAAGTAGCACAAATGATGGACATCTAGCTGCTGGACGGAATGGAGTCAAGAGACTTCGTACAGTAAGCTAATTATTGTTTGTAAATTATGAATTCATTGACACTTCACCTTACCTTACAATCAGAGTGTTACTTCTCATTTTTTTTAGTTTATGGACATGGTTCGTTTCTAATTATTGGACTCCTTGATGCTAATTTCTTCTCCTAATGTTTTTCAGGTTAGGCATCCAAATATTTTGTCATTCCTTCACAGCACTGAAGCTGAAAATTTTGATGGTTCTACTGCCAAAGTTACCATCTATATTGTTACTGAACCTGTCATGCCCCTCTCTGAGAAGCTTAAGGAATTAGGATTAAAAGGTACCCAGAGGTATGAATTTACTGTGGTTCATTAACATCTTACCATTCTATGCCTAAGATGGACCGATTACATGACTTACCTGAATTACCATAATGGTAGCATGAGTTAATGTTTGAGTAGTTGTTATATCAAAATGCATAATCTTCAACTTTTAAGCCAATAGTATCTCATAAGCTTCAAGAGTTTCAACCTGGAACTAATGTGCTTTCATATTCGTTTTCCTGAATTTGGTATATATAGTTCATTCTAAGGCATCAATTTCATTTCCTTATACGCCCCCCTAGGGCTTCAGTGTAGTGGTAAGAGCATAGCACTTGATGCGTGGGTTAGACACATCTCACGAGCTCGAACTCTGCTGGAGACAAAAGCTTGGTAGTTTAGGTGGAGAAAGTGGGGGGAGGTCATTGTACACCAAGTCTTGAACTGTCAGTCAGATGACTGTTGGGGATTTCTTGGTTATAAAAACGATTTGAACATTGTAGGCTTGAATGGGTAATGTCAAGAACCACAATTCAACTGCTTCAGCATTGGAATAGAAATAGAAAGAGGAGAAAAAAGAATTTATGTCGGAACACAATGCCTGTTTGCATCTGGTGAACTGCAGGGAATAAAAAGAATGCTAGATATTATGAAGACAAAGCAAACCCCATACAACAGTTCAAGTCTAATTGTACACTTTTGTTTTTATTTTGGTGCAATGAGGTATTTTGTAAATGAAGCAGAATCAATACTCAGACTCTAAGAATCCCTACAAGATTAGAAAAGGATTCTTCTTTTGGTTTATGCACTCATTTACATATATCAGCACTTGCTCACTGCTGTTGTTATTATACAATTATCTTCTCTAAAAGTAAAAAAGAAATTCTGAAGAACAAAGTGTTTATTGGGACTTGACACTGACGTCTAATGATGTTTGGCTGAATAAAAGTTGTTGGTTCTCCTCTTGGACTAGGATTACATTTTCAAAACTGTGAGGCATGACAAATCAAATATTTAAAACTTCCAAAAAATGTTATTCTGTCTACTGAGATTAAATTATTGGCCATGCCTTCTCAATCTTGGCAATTCCTTCGTGTGTCTTGATAACTTAAGTGTCCTCACTCTGAAGCCATGCTGTATAGTGTTGAGAACTACAGTTTATTTTACACCTCATTTGATGGTGGCAGGGATGAATATTATGCCTGGGGGTTGCATCGAATAGCCAAAGCTGTGAGCTTCTTAAATAACGACTGCAAACTTGTAAGTATGCTTTTGATTAAATTTCATTTGTTCTCCATTTTTACTGAGTGCATCTATTGAAGCTTCTTTAATAGTAGTATAAAAATAAAATGTCTTGTTGTAGATTTGCTTATTGATGCTTCTTATGAATATCTAAATGGCTGAGCCATATCGATTTTTGGCGTTGCACATAGAAGTTGTGACACATAAGTTGGATCCTTAGTTTCATTATAAATTCCTTAATGAATCTGAATGCTGAGCTTGGGCCAAGCATATCATGAAGCGTATACCTTTAAAGCCTGAAATATTTTTCTTTCATCTGCGGTGAAAGCTTCCATCTACTAGCTATTAAACTAGGGTTGGTCTGAATCTGATCCCCTGACATAATGGTTAGGAGAAACTATAGTGTATCTTTTATGTCTATTACTTATTTCGCCCTGGTATATGCTTGAGGTTATTTTATCTTCTGCTTGCAAACTTTACTGGATCACTGGAATATTTGATGAATTATTTTGAGTTGCATTTTTACTAATGCAGGTTCATGGAAATGTTTGTCTGGCTAGTGTTGTTGTTACGCAAACTCTGGACTGGAAACTGCACGCCTTTGATGTTCTTTCTGAGTTTGATGGACACAATGAATCTGCTGTTGGACCAATGCTGGTAAACTATGATTCGGAATTAACTCACTGGCAACATTTCTTTTCACTTTTATACCATACCAAACCTCATTTTCAACTGTGAACAATAGGATGGACAACTAACAGATTTTTATGGATATCTATAGATGACACTTAAAGAAAAGATAGGAAAAATGAAAACCTACTTTTTGTTTTTCAAGGCCTACAGCATGACAAACTAATTATCCTTGAAACTATTTTTAATGTCCCTTTTTATCTGAAGATCTGTATTTTCCTTTAGAGGATTCATATAGTCAAGCCCAACTAATTTGGGATTGAGGTGCAGTTGATTGATTTTTTATGCCATTCTCCAGTATCTCATGCTTTACTACTATTTTTCATTTTTCCTTTGTCACACAACAATAGTTCAATACAGGTTAATTGTTTATCTTTATTTGTGTGTAGCAATATGATTGGCTTATTGGGGCACAATACAAATCAAAGGAACTGCTGAAGTCCGATTGGACTACAATCAGAAAGTCTCCACCTTGGACTATAGATTCTTGGGGTTTGGGTAGGTCTTTCCTGTGTAACTGTTTTTTCTTTCTTTTTGATTGGTTTAGTTGTAGTCATTATTCAATGGTAATATAATGATAAGACTAAAAAGTTTGGCTCTCTGTTTTCTGAGGTTTCACTATAATGATATAGATTGCAGTTATGGACCTTACCATGTCACTGAGAGCGTTAAAATCTAAAATGCTTTAACGTTCAGCATTTCCCCTGCTAATGAAATGATTGCTTTTGCTGTAACTTTTCTCTTAGATATTATCAATGTTGTAATGCTTGGGTATTCATTATGGAATCACCATTTTCTGGATGCAAAATGGTCTGGAGAGCTTTTCGCTAATCTATCAAACGCTCCAGAGTTCTTAAATGTTCTTTTTCAACTGCAAATTAATCTTTTGATGCTGGGAATTGCTAGGCTGTCTTATCTATGAACTGTTTTCCGGCACCAAGTTGAGCAAAACAGAGGACCTGTGCAATACTGCTTCTATTCCAAAGGTATGCTGCAACATCACCGAGTTATTTGCTTCTCTATCACCTGTCTGATTATACTCTTCTTTATCTTCTGGAGGATTTGAAAAATTCATTTCATTTGCAACTGGCTTATTTTCCTGTCTCACAGTCTCTACTTCCAGATTATCAGCGTCTCTTGAGCTCTATGCCCCCTCGCAGGTTGAATTCATCAAAGCTTCTTGAAAATAGTGGTAATGTTTTTTGTTCAATTTTATTGTTTGTACATTAATTAAGTTCTTCTCAAGCTGTCCAAGCAACTTACGTCATATGGATACTACTTTTCTCCTATTCTACTGTTGAACTGTTGTTTTCTCCTTGAATTTAGTGATTGTGGGTATTTATTTCACTAAGTTCTGGACTTCTTGTAGCAGATGTCAGTTAAATATACGTTTGAAATGTGTTATGTCACCATCTGCCTGTGATCGACGTTTCAAATCCAAGGGTTCGATGCTGAAGTGGGTTTTATTCTCCACAAATAGCTAATCATTAGTCATCATGGATGATTCAGACTAAGCTTTTCAAAGCTGATCTATTTTACAATTTTCTTCTTCCTCCCTAGTTACAACTCATGAGCAAGAGGTCATTGTTGCTTCTTTTGAACCAGTTTTATGTGTTGTGATATATTCGTACGAAAGAATGATTGCGGAATTCTATAACACGCTAGTTATGTTAGTCTTAACTCCAATTCCTATCTACTTCACTGAAGATAATCATGTCAATTTTCTGTATTTTGCTCGTCATTTTTGGTAGTCTAATTTGGTATACTTACCCCCTCACAAAGGCTTTGCCTTCTATAACTTTATCTTATACCTGGCTACATGTTAGTTTGTCACTTTTGTATTGATGCACCTTTTAGGTGGTCAATCAGGACGGATCAAATCGCAGCCTTTTGGTATAACTAAATGAAAGTAAAATTGCAACATAGATATTCGTGTAATACATATAGATGTCCATTTCCTTGTGTGTATTGTGCATTTCCAAGTTTCCTATTATTGTTTTTTTTGATAAGATAATGAATTTCATAGGAGGCGTCAAGAAGATGCAAAATTTACAGACCATAGAAAAGTAAAAGACATTGTTAGCTCTATTACAAAAGGCTAATCTAATGTTAAGGAGCTAACAAATTCCAAAAAAGCTTCAGGGGAATTGATAAGAGGAAAAATTTCCCCAGCTACAGAGAGTTGTTAAAATGCTAGCATTTGAGAATGTAGTTTGGGGCAGAGGTGCCTTCAAAGCATTTATTTTCTCTGTCTGTCCAGACACACCAAAACATGCAAGCAGGGATCATCTTCCATACTTTCCTGATTGATTTTCCGACCTTCCATGAGCTCCAACTAACCAGTGCTTCCTTAATGCTATCTGGCATAACCCAATTTAGACCAAAAACTGAGATGAACATGTTCCATGTGCCTGTGACTGCTGTACACATGAAGCATCTGTTGACAATGGGGATTTTCCAACTGATGTGGTTATCTTGGGTGAGGGAGGCTTCATGAAGGGCTAGCTAGCTAAAAGAAATCACTTTTAGGGGGGGGGGTACCTTGGTTTTCCAGATTAACTTCCATGCCCAATAAGTAGCATTTTGAGCACATAATGAATAGTATGCTCTGAACCTTCTTATGGTTTTATGTCCTCTATGAACCTTAATCTATCTTAACAGATCAAGCCATTTTGACTCATCTTAGTAGAATTGATTATGTGGAGCTAATGCTTGAGTCTCTCTTATTAATCTGATGCTGCTTCCATCACTCATTTTTCATGCACACATTTATTGTTTTTACTCTTCTAGGATTTTGTAATTATCACTTTACCCTGGATTTATCTAGTCTTGTTTTTCTCTTTTTAACTGACTTGAAGTGATAATGTTAATACTCTGTCCAATATATCATTCACATGCTGGATCTTCACTAAAGATGCTAATCATGCATTGGCAGAATATTTCCAAAATAAGTTGGTGGAGACCATTCAATTCATGGAAATACTTAATCTCAAGGATAGTGTAGAAAAAGACACATTCTTCCGTAAGCTTCCAAATCTAGCAGAGCAACTTCCTCGTGAAATTGTGCTGAAAAAGGTAATCCTTTTTTTCTTCCATTACAAATTCTAGCGAGTTAAATAAAGTAAATAGTTTTTTTCTTCTCAAAATAATTAAATTAATTGTACGAGCAAATCTAATATTTTCTCTTTTTGCAGTTGCTTCCTTTGCTAGCTTCTACATTAGAATTTGGTTCAGCTGCTGCTCCTGCTTTAACTGCTTTGTTGAAAATGGGTTCTTGGCTTTCAACAGACGAGTTTAGTGTCAAGGTTGAACTCTTTTCTTGCTCTTCCCTTTTCTTTATCCCGAGATTAAGTACGTTTTTCTTCCAGCACAGTGATCACGTCTTCTTTTTGGTGTTTAGTTTCTGTTTTAACTTGTATTTTGAACTGTGGGCATCTATAATAGGTACTGCCTACAATCATAAAACTTTTTGCCTCCAATGATCGGTCCATTCGAGTGGGTCTTCTGCAGCATATCGATCAATATGGGGAGTCATTATCTGCAAAAATTGTTGATGAGCAGGTGTGAAAATATTAGATGAATTACGGCTATAATTTTTCAAGCATACCGTTATACTTATTGAGGGGATACCCATAGTAATTCAGAATTTTGTAGCACTTGGATGGTATAATTGCCTGATAAAGCTTTTGATCAGGTTTATGCTCATGTGGCTACTGGGTTCTCTGACACATCTGCTTTTCTCCGGGAGTTGACACTTAAATCTATGCTTGTATTGGCTCCTAAGGTGTGTACATCTTGCATATAGATCCTGCACTTTTATTCTAACATTTGAGAACAAATATCTGGTTAACTGGCCTTGTTGTGCGGCACTTTACTGTATACCTGAACTAGAACATGCCATTGTATTTGATGTTTTGACTTTCCTCTTGGAAGTCTGGTTGCTGATGTTCTATATGCATTGGTATTGATTCTTAGCATTACATGTGATGCTATAATGCATATTGTTTCTTTGGTTGTTCATCCGTAACGATATTGTGTTTCGTAGTGATTGAGTATGTTGAAGTGTGTGACCGTCTCATTTAAAAGCTTAAGCTGTTATAGAGAGTTTACTTTTATTTACTTAATTATGTCCTTCAACACGCCTCCTCATGTGCAAGCCTAATTCCTTTTTATGGACTAAGCCGTGGAAATTCTTTTTTGATAATGGGTGGCTGTGAGACTCGAACTCAAGACCTCAGCCTGTTGTGATACCATGTTGAAGTGTGTACCATCTCCTCTAAAATCTTAAGCTACTAGAGAGAGTCCACATATATTTATTTAAGTATGTGTCTTCAAAAAAGTAGTTCCATAAAGTGTCCCTAGTAACTCGCTAACTAATGCATTTCCAAAATTTTATTGCAGCTCTCACATCGCACTATATCAGGATCTTTGTTGAAATATCTCTCCAAGCTACAGGTGTGAATCGTACATGCAAAACTAGTGTTAAATATCTATCAATCAACAGGGATTTGTCATACTGCAGAACTTATTCCTATTATCTAGGCTTATTTGTTTGCTCCTTAGGTTTTAATTTTCTATTATGGTGTATGTAGGTTGATGAAGAACCGGCAATTAGAACAAACACTACTATATTGCTTGGAAATATTGCTGGCTACCTCAATGAGGGGGTAAGGAACTGTCTTGGTTATCATACCACTCCAGAATTTAATTTAGTTATAATATTTAAATGTCTACTGGATTTTTGTTAGTAAAAGAGTTTAAGATAGACCCTATCCTTCTCGATATGTGTTTAACTTCTGACATGATAATTAATGGTTTTTTTCTGCCCGTAGACAAGGAAAAGGGTGCTAATAAATGCACTCACTGTTCGTGCCTTGCGTGATACATTTGCTCCTGCCCGAGCAGCAGGTAACACCGTATATGCTTTGTATCCAACATTTTCTTAACAGCTAGTGATAATTTTCTTATTTGGGAGTTGGGACTGAGGTGTAGTTATTGTTGTTATAATTATAATTTTCTTGAGTTCAATATTTTCCTGAGATTTTTTATTGATCTTGTTCAAATTCCTGAGTCAGTCTCTGCTTCCTCTTCCCTTTTTTGTTCCTTGTTCTGTAATAATGGATGTTAAATTTTATTTTGGCAGGTATCATGGCTTTGTCTGCTACCAGTTCTTACTATGACGTGACTGAGATTGCAACCCGCATTTTACCTAATATTGTTGTATTTACCATTGATCCAGACAGGTAATTTTCGCTTAAATAGTTGCACTTACTGTTCTTTGAAAACTTGTCCTTGTTAGGAGTTAGGACGTAAGATATCTGATATCACATGGAATCTGTTTATGCTAGTTTTCAGAAGATTTTCTTTCCAGGATCACTTTACATCTATGACTGAATCTCTAGTCAGGGTCAGCTGTATGAATCCTTACTATCCATCTTACTGCATTTGATCCCATTGCATTCCAATAGTCAAAGGGACACTTTTTGGGATTGCTTTAGCTTCTATAAGAATAAGAAGTTTTTAAGCTTTGCCATTACTAATATATTAACAGTTAAGGAGCTTGCCTTGGCCAAAGAAGTAATGTTCAGCTGGGCTTTTGGAAGACGAAAAAGAAAGATGCACGGTATGGGATGTTGCGCCAGCCTCCACTTGTACTTATGTGGACCATATAGAAAGATAAATTGGAGAGCTTTTGAGGGAATAGAGAAGGATATTGTATACTTGAGGAATAACCTCTTATCCCCTATTTCTTTTTGGTGCACCCATGAGATCCCAATAAGCATAGAAGATTAGGTGGTGTTTGTAGAAAACCATATATTTTGGCAAGGTTTGTATGTTTTGGTATACTTATTGTATATGTGAAGTTTTTTCTCTTTTTAGTAATGTTTGATTACTTTATTAAAAAAAAAAAGTTGTTGCCTCGGCCCAAATAGATTTATACCTCTGCACTTGGAACTCCATGGCTTTCGAACTTATTCGCTGATAGTAGGCCTCGGTTAGGCTATCGGATAGCTATGATTTTCAGAATCCTCATGGTTGACGGTTTGATGGATGCTTAGGCTGACAGATTCAGCTATCAAGCATGTCATGTTAACGGATTCAAACATGATGAGTTCCGTCGCTGTCTGGATGATTTATGTGCATTTCTGTATTGTAAAAATCTTTCAGCAAGTAAGAAATTGCTTGTAGCCATTAGTGAGGTGTAGGTTTTTTTACTTTGTGGAGTATATTGCTCGTCATTGTGTGGAAGTCAACTCAATTTACAGATAGAAGACAGGCAATCCTAAATATCTGCCATTTCTAATGTATTTGGAATCTTTCCCCTGCCAAAATGGCATCAAAGTTGTCTGCCTGGGCATCGTTCGTAGTTTCTGAATCACTTTGTTGTGTTTGAATCACTTTGTTGTTTGGAGCGGATTAATTGTTGTGTTGTTGGAAAACTTTTTATGATTATGTTTGTGCATGTACTCTATCATCACTTGTTTCTTTTCAATGGAACAGTGATGTTCAATCAAAAGCATTCGAAGCAGTTGATCAATTTTTGCAAATAGTCAAGCAACAGCATGAGAAGGTATTTTACTGTATTCATTTTTATTTTGCACATTAGTTGTCCCAATTTTAGCTTTGAGTTGTAAAGCTTGCCTTTTATGAAGCTGTGTTCAGAGCTTGAGAACAATGGTTTTCTGCTTTTTTGAGTCATAAAACTTGGGGCATTATCCCTGTGGAGACAAAAACACTAAATTTTTCTTCCATCTGTCCAAGTTTTGGTGGACGGAGTTACTTGGTACCTGTACTGGTGGGAGGTTGCAGGTGCCTCGTAGAATTAGTCGAAGAGGTACACACAAGCTTTCTGGACACCACGGTTATAAAGGAACTTGGGCATTATTTCCTTCATGGACCCCTTAAAGAATTATTTCCTAATATCATTGTCTGATATACAACCTGATGCGACAGTTGGGTATATTTGGAACCAACAGGGGTGGATCTTTAATTTCAGGAGCTTTTGAATGGTTGGGAAATCCCTGGAATTGTTAATCTTCTTCATAACTTTAGAACAGTTTAAAAGGACCAACACAAAAGATGATAGATTGATATGCCAAAGACAAAGTAAAGGCCATTACTCAGTGAAGTCATCCTACATAGCTCTTAATAATATTGGGTAACAGTCTGTTGAATGGCATTGGAAATCTGTCTGGAAAGTAAAAGCGCCTTTTATGGTAGCCGACTATATGGAAAGAAAGAAAGGCAAGGTGTTTTGGAGGAACAAACAGCTCTATACAGAAGATTAAGATGAATTGCCTTCATTTGTTTAACTTTTGGTGCAATTGCAAAGAAGATCTTGTACATGATGTGGAGTCATTGTTAGATAGAGTCCTTATAAGAAGAACAAGGACATTCTTTTGCTTACTTTGAACTGTAATGGTAGCTCGTAGCACAGCCTTTCTGCTTAAGATATATAATATTAGTTACCTTTCTCAAAGAAATACTTGAGGATTGTTTAGCATAACTGGAAAGAGAAGGTAAATAGAGTATCTTGTGCCCATTGACATCATAAAACTGGGATTATATGTGGCATGAATATATTCTAGTACAGATAGAAGAAACTGTGTCTTTCTTCTTGTTAATTCATGTTATCATAAACTGAGCAGGCAGTGGAGTTCTGCCACTTCTTAGGTCCTTCCCGGCTATTAACTTTAAAATTAAGTAGTGTGTCATGAATCTCTCAGGCCTTCGGATACTCAACACTCACGTATTTTGTGTCAGATTAGAAATAAACATTTACTTTATCCGGTTTATTTATGTGACTATGTTTGACTGGTATCGGAGTCATTAAGAATGAAAGAAAAACTTTTTGAGTTTTGACACATAAGCTAAATATATTAACATGCCAAAAGTTACGTTACAATTTTGTGGTTTTCAACATGCCATGTCATTCTTCTAAGATCATGTCATTACGAGTAATATGGGAACGTTAAAAATTAAAGAGTTCTCAATACGGAGAGGTGTCTATTGCATTGGAACGAACCAAAAAGGAAAAACTGACGTTTAAAATCTAAAGGAGGGAGTAAGTTACCCTTTTCTCAAAAAAAAAAAAGGAAAGGAGGGAGTACATTCTTTTTTCTATTCGTAGTGCAGTGTGCAACTGGGTCATATATACAACGTACACATTAGTTACATGTGTATCAATGTTCTTGTTCATTATGGTGTCATTGCTTCTACCATCACGTACCTTCCTTGATTCTTTGTACCATTCTTACTTGTGTTCTTTTTTCTCTCCCTTGTTCATGTTATACTCATTTCTGTGTTGTCCTCTCTTAGAACACTGGAGATACCAGCACCACAAGCATGGGAACTTCATCAATTCCTGGAAACGCGAGTTTGCTAGGGTATGTAAAAAATTGAGCATTTTATGTGGTCATTTTGTTGCTATTGTAAAAGTAATTGCTAGACATTGCATTTGGGCAAGCAGCTGCAACATAATCATTTTATCATCAGTTCCTTATAGAATTCCCCAATTATGCTTTATCTGAACTTGACTATAATTATCTCAAAATTTCTGTTACTCGTCAAGATATGAAAATTTGGACGGTGTTAGTGAAGCATTAAAAATATTTCCATCTCCTAAGTCCTAACTATTACTACGGGAATATATTGTCAAGAACTGTTGAAGCATGTATTCATCACGGTTATGGGAGCTCTGTCATTTAACCTTTCACTTCTACAGTTTTTATTTCCTGTAATATTTTCAGTTATATGGCCTTTTTCTCATATTGCAGTTGGGCTATGAGCTCACTGACCCTTAAAGGCGGTAAATCCTCTGAGCAGGGTTCATATGCTCCAGCTAGCTCAAGCATGCCTCCTACTTCTGCAGTCCCCGATTCTAGCTCAAGTATGCAGCTTACCAATTTATATATTTTGCAATATGCTTCAGGGGTTGGCTGATAATGATAATTTTCATGCTGCTTTGTTCAAATATTAATTATATGCTTATGAAGAATTAACACATCTCCAACTTGATACTGGTTTCTGAATTCAACAGTTGCAGATAATTCGAGTATAACACTAGTTCATGTTAGCTCCAGCATAGATATGACAGATCAACATGTGCCAGTATCCCCGTCATTAAATGATGGATGGGGAGAACTTGAAAATGGTCTAGAAGGTCTGGATGGTGATAAAGATGGTTGGGACGATATCGAGCCCCAAGAAGAGCCAAAACCATCTCCCTTTCTTGCTAATATCCAAGCTGCTCAAAGACGTCCTGTCTCTCAACCAAAACCACAAGGTAATGACAATACCTGTAAAATATGTGTTCCTCTTGAGGCTTATGCTCTTGGATTGTATCCAGGCAAGTCATAATTAAGTTACAAGTATAGCTTAGAGCCACACAGACATAGCAAATTGAAAATTAGATGAGGGCCGATAAACAAGGAGATTCTATAACTGCTGGAACTCTTAACTGTATTTTCGTCCATCAGAAACTCACATCTCTGCTGCAAGTGAATAGATCAGTCTCATTTCTATATTGTTTTTTGTTTACTAATTCTTACAATATTTGCTTCAGTTGCTAGTTTACGAGGAAGTATAAAAAATGATGATGAAGACTTGTGGGGATCGGTACCTGCTACTGCTCCTGCTCCAAGAACTAGTTCCCAGCCATCAAGCACTAGATCAAGTAGAACAGTTGACGATGATGAGGACCCATGGGGTGCCATATCTGCCCCAGCACCTTCAACAAAGTCTCTGAATGTGAAAAAAGGTGGATCACTAGATGATAATGACCCATGGGCTGCTATTGCAGCTCCTGTACCGACTTCTAAAGCTAGATCTTCAATTGGACGAGGCCGAGGAAACAAACCTACAGTTCCTAAATTGGGTGCCCAAAGAATAAACCGAACATCGTCTGGAATGTAAATTACACAATCAAGGGTCAACACTGAAAGAAGATTTCATGAGTCACTGTAAAATTTTCCCTCATCAGGTGAGTAAAAGTACCAAAATGAAACAACTGAAAATTGTGTTTGTTTCTAGATTTTTTTGTGGAATTATCTTTTAAACTTCATGGGGGGTATGGGTATAATTTTTACCCCCTAGTCTAGACACTGTATTCTTTTACACAAAACCATTGATGCAAAATTCTTTGTAGTTCATGAGAGTCGTTATATGCAGTTTCAACGTTGAATTTTGTAGTTTTCTTTTCTGTTGGCAACTGAATGAGCATTTTCATCATTTCATAATTGGGAACCACCACCACCTCTCTTTTTTTTTCTTTTTGAAAAAAAATAATCAATGGTCACATTCATCTTCAATGCTATCTACGAGTTTGGTATAACCTAGTAACTTTTAAAAAATTATCTGATACGTACAAATAGCTTACTTAGAAGGTTTTTTTTTCATTCAATTCATATTAGAGCTCATTAAATCTGAATTCGCGTTGGAGAAGGATATTTTTGTTTCGAATGCTATAGTGTTTTTGTCCAAAAATAATTTCATGTAAAAAAAAAAAACGGCTAAACATTAATAGTTTTAACAATAATGACGGCAAATATTAAAATTGGTTAAAAATATTTGATAGCAGGTGTTAAAAATAGTTATTTGACCTTCTGGATTCTTATTTTTCCAACTTCACGAGTTTTTTTGAGTCATTGGATTCGAAAATTAATATTTGCACATATTTATTAGATTTTCTAAAACACGGATACATGATCTAAATAAGAATTAAAATTATTGAGTCCGACTGAATCGCAGCATTAATCGTTACCTTAGATTATTTAGTCCAATAAGAGTTGAACTGGCTTTATTGGATAGGAAAAAAGTCAAATTGCACAAATGTTAAAAGGGTTCTATTTCAACTCCAACTTGCAAATAAAAAAAAAAAGCTCACCTTTTTATAACTTTTTTTTTTAGTTAAAGTAAAGAGTAACTCTTTCTTATCTACCAAACTTTTAAGCTAGCGTTTGGCCATAGATTTTCAAATATTATTTGGGTGAAATTTCACCATGTGTTTGGCCATAGTATTTGAGAAACGTATTTCATTTTTTTTAAGAAAATATGATTTATACCCATAAGTTTATAAAACTATCAAAACTAACCATAAATTTGTATTACATAGCAAAATAGAAATGTCACGTAGCAAGATTCATGACTTCCGCAACAAATCAACAAGCATCATTACAATAAATATTCGCATTGTTAAAAGAGACTAGTACAAATGATGATAATGAAAATTCAACTAATATGAATTTGAAAAAGAAGAAGAAAATAGAAGAAAATAAATATTGCAATCACTGAAGCATCTCTGCCTTCTCTTCCAGAAGAGTTCAAACTATTCTTTAATATAATCTTCCCATATTCTATGAACAATCTCTTCTCGATGAGCTTGCATTTGCAAATCAGATGATCGAGAAGATGAAGCAATGTTGTTACCCTGAGCCGATTGTTCATCATTTTCATTAACAACCATATCATCACTTTCATATTCACCCTGAATATCCCATCACTGCTTTGGTGTTCACGGAAAAATTCACTGAGTTCAAACTTAATTTCATCATCAAACTTATCTCGATTTCCAATTTCCTCAAAAAACTCATTCCTAACTTCTATCAATCGTGGACCACTGATGGCATAACCTTTAAATCCAGACTTCCTTGCATCATCATGCATGACACTTATAAGGATTGATGTTTCTTCATCGGCTCATTTATCAGCAGTTAAACCACGTGATTTTTTATTTTTTTTTTGCGTTTCTACAATACAAAATCAACATGACAACACATCATATGCATAACTTAATTTTTTTTAGAGTGCACAAAATCTGAAAGCATATCTTTAACTAAAAATGAAAGACGTACGAACACAATTGAAAGTATATTACCCTATTAACCGAAAAAGGTGAAGTCACAAAGTTCTCGTCAGAAATCTCAAAACCAGCTTCAGGTATAATAGGCATTACAAAAGTTAAAAAACAAGCCCGAAAAATTAGTTGCACCAGTCGAATGATAAAATAAAACACAAGGAGAAACGATTCTTATCATTCATAACTCTTAAAACCTAGACAAGAGAACAGATCCATACAGATTAATTCAAGCAAAATCAATCTAAAGAAAATTCATATATATGCTTTTTATAATAGAAAAGTTTATTGATTGAGTTAGTTGGCATATGGAGAGTTAATTGAGTTGGTTGGTGTTAATAAATAGAGTGTTTTTGTAAAAGATAAAAGTTTGATGTTAAATGTAAATTTTTAGAACTTTCCAAATAATGAGATTTGCCCCAAATACTAGAAAAAACTAGTATTTGGAAATTTGGATTATTTGCCAAAAAAATTTACCAAACAATGAGAAAGTGAATGGACAAATCATATTTGCCAAATTTCCCCAAGTTTTATTTGCCAAGAGTTCACATCACAAGGTATGTTATGATTCATTTTTTGCTTCTTTATTAATTTCTTCATCCAAGATTTAATGTTTTTGTTCAATGATGACAATTATAAGGAAGTGAGCATTTTTTTCAATTTTGCTAGAAGAATAATAAAAAAATTGTCAAATTAGGTTTGGGCACTAAAAGTTAGCTCCAAAGGAGAACACATGTGTGATTCTTTCTATCAACACCCCTTCACAGTGCTTTGGATGGGATGAACACAGACACCATCATCACCACAGACATTTCTAATACCCCCAATTCAAAGAAATGTTGTTTTTTAAGTCTTGAATGCATATAAACAAGGCAAAATTTGGATTACTGGTGAAAAAACTTCATACTGACGGATGTCACTATTTCATCAGATACCTACTATTTTAAGTCACCACGAAGAATATGTACTAAATTTCTTTCTCACTATGAACAAAAGTTTGGTTGGAAAAGGATTTGTGTTCATGAGGCTACTACCAACTACTTTCTCCGTTTCAATTTGTTTATCTGATTTTGACTTGGCACGAAATTTAAGAAAGCAATGAAGACTATTGAATCTTGTTGTCTTAAATTAAAGAAAGGTAGAATGCATCAAAATGTTGTGGTCTTAAATATGTTATGTGGAGAGTTGGAAAGAGACATTCTTTTTGAAACAGACAAAAGGTAAGACAAATAAATTGAAACAGAGGGCGTAATCAAAAGGAATCGAAGTGAAGATGTTGGTCTTAAGACAAGATTAAACAAGAAGAAATCACTAATCACCTAACTAATCATTTTGCATTAAACATCCAATTCCAAAAGGCAGTATATATTAATATTTTAAGTAAAACAGGAGGCAAAAGAAAGATGAAAAACTACAGACAATCAAAAATATGGAAAAAAGAAGAGGAAAATGGGTTTTACATGGATATGAAAAGGTTAAAAGTAAACCAATTCTTTTTATAACTTGAGTCCTCAGGCCACAATTCAAAATGCCTAAAATTGTATATAATTATAATTATATAGAAATCTCCTATTCCTATATCATATGTATCTAGTGCATTCTCAACTTTCATTTTTCTCCTATGAACATCTTCAACAAAATGGACAAAATCTCAGTCTTCTTTTTTCAAGTGTGGACCAGCTTGCACGCACTTCAACTAATTCCTTGATGTACCTGGTATCTTGGTCTTTGTGTTAACTCTTATGATAATGATCAACCATTTGCTAGTTTTATGCTTATGGTGTTCCCTTCCGGTGACTTCACTGCCTTCTCGTCATCCCAGTCAACATCCCAACTCTCGTTCCACCCTTCAGAGGAAATTTCCAACTTCATGGAAGAGTGAGGTTCGGGTTGTCCCATTTCAAGTTCCTGATATGCTATACCATCAACATGTCGATCCTGTTTCCTCAACTTGCAGCAGACAACTATTCCTCCTATTAGAAGAGCTGTCATGCCTAGCAAGTACGCCCCGTTAGTTGGGGTCACATACATGGTATAAGATGGCATGTTAAAGTAGCCTTGCCATACTGAACGTCCTATGTTAATCGTACATTTCCCAATTCCAGCATCTAGAGTAATTGACGAACTCCCTCCAATTTTAGATGAGATATTAATCTGATAACAAAATGGGAAATCAAAAACAATGACTCAGAAACAGCACATTAGGTTCAATTTAATGCTTTCACCTTGTCATTTTGTAATCTTAGAATTTGTCCAGGTTAAAGCCAGCCATTCAGAAAGGAAGAGAACTCTACCTGCTTGATATCATGTCTTGGTATCTGAATATTCTCATAAGTTTTGTTTGCAGATGAAACATTGACCTTCAGCGTCAGAGCGTTGTCACCGTTGTTCAGGACGAACAGAAATGGTTCCTCATGCCCTACAAGAAAAATAACGTAAGCTCTATGGTCTATAGCCAAATTCCAGGAGTTGTAACAAGAAGGTGATTTTAAATATGACATAGTCTGATATAAATGAAAGACACAACAAAACATATGAATGTTCGTCAGCCGATGGAAAGGCAACATTGGTAAAAAAGCAGTACTAGAGAAAATAGAAATGTCAAGATAATCCAACGCGGCCCTTGTTGCAAATTAAGACGACAAGCAATAATAAACGATAGTTTCACGTGATGTCACTGAGAGAAGAACCAGATCCATTTCAAATATTTCCTACACAGCTATATTTAACAGATGAAGACATCAGAATCTTCACATGTATATCTTCTAAGCAAGGACTCACTTTCAGTGGCTATCAGGAATTTAGAAAAGGAAATCCGAAAAGAAAAAGAGAAGAACAGAAGGAAGGACAGATGACAAAAAGAGTAATAGCAACTTCTGAATAAGAGGACACAAGATCCGAAGCTTGAAATTTGGATAAATCCAAGAAGGATTTGGATCAAGAATACAGTTTAGATTCTTTAAGAGTTTGTAAAGGCAGCAAATTTGGCCCTAAGTGCCAGTCTTTGACAAGAAGGACCAGCAAAGTGCCAATAATAGCTTGCTTTTCAAGGGCGTCCACGATTAGCTTGGACTATCAGAAGGCATCCAAATTCCAAAATGACATAATAATACAAATATTTGAAAGATCTAAGTAGTCAAATTCATCCAAAATAAGCTGTTACTCAAAGCTAATTGCAACCCCATCAAACACCCAAGCTGCTCCTTAGAATCCCACCTTGCTATGCAGTTTTAAATATGCTTATCGAGCCCATATTGACATGAACTTGACAGAAAATTTACAATATTTTGTTCATATCAGCACAGATCCTAATAATTCATCCATCAAAGATGAAGGAAAAGTGAGAACAAAAGCCATAACGAAGTGCTAAGTTCTAAATCTAGCACCAAATGTCACTAAACATACAATCAGTGAAGCAATCTAAATGTCAATCAATTCACCACCTTGTTTATACTCAGCAAAAACTACCACCAAACTCAAATTACACAACCACAAGGAACTACTCTATCTAGTAATAACAGAAACAGAGAATCACCTTTCCCGGCAGGAAAAAAGCAGGCAGTCATACCAATATGATCATCCTGACACTTACTAGACACACCGGCACAGGCACCACTACCAAAACCCGCCATTGGCTGACCTACAGGGACTTGATTAGTACCTAAATTCCCTTTAACAGCAGCACCAGACCTTGGTGATGGGGCTACCTGAATAAAAATACGTTCTTTAAAATCCCAACAATCAACAAAGAAACAGCACATAACAAAAACATAGGCAATATTACAATATCAAGAAAAAATCAACCTATAACCCTCCACCCAACTAACTGATTAAACTAAAAATAGCCGGCGAACATATAACATATGTATAATATGTGTATAATCAGCGTAAAATCTATTAAATCTGCCCGACTATTTGTGTGAAGATCCCAGACCTGATTATCTAAACGCTGAAAAGGGTGTACAGAGTTTGCATTAGATTGCTCCAAACAAACTGAAATCAACACAACCAATCTCCAAAACACCATATTGTACTCAAAAACCCCAGAATTCATAAACAAACCCTTTTGATTTGGGTATCCAAAAATACCAAAAAAGATGCCAACTTTCGATGATTTAAAGAGAAAGAGACAAAACCCAGAAAAGGGTTGACGGAGAAAAAGAGTGCAAAGAAGATGACCCCGTCAACTACAACGACTGAAGACACAAAATTCTTCAAACCCAATCAAAATTATTCTTCAGAGAGTAAGACCAAAAATCAAAATTAAGGGTTTATTGAAGATTTTTGTTTATGTAGATGAATCTATTAGTCTTCTTCTTCTTCTTCTCTCACATTTCACTCGTCAAGTACTTTACATAGTAAAAAAAAAGCGTGATTTTTCCATGGATTTCAACGTCACACACTCATTCCATATGGAAAGTCTTCCCCTGACTTTTCACGCACACCATGCCTCTTCTCCTACGCCATCACCATATGAGCATTTCCTCTCTTCTTCACTACTTCACGTCAGTTGCGGAGATAGAATTTTTACACCGAGTTAAAATATAAAGTGATATATAATATATGTAGGGCATAAAATAATAGTAACAAATATTTCTATTTGAAATTAAATTAAATGATATATTTATGTATTATATCCTTTTTAAATATACATAACAAAAAATTAACCTTATATATAGAGAATAATTTTTTAACTTATGATTGTTCTTGATTCGTAACTAATAATTCAACTATAAATGTGGCCTACTGGTGTTCTGTTATTAAATTTATGGCTGTTCAATAAATCAATATTTTACAATTAACGATTTATCGATGAAAAAACATATTTTCTTTGTCCCAATTTATGTGACTTACTTTCCTTTTTAGTCAGTCCCAAAAAGAATGACACATTTCTATTTTAAGTAATAATTTGACTATAAAATATCTTTTTTACCCTTAATGAAATGATTTACAACCACACAAATTTCTATCATTCATTTTGGACCACAAGTTTTAAAAGTCATCATTTCTTTCTTAAACTCCGTGCCGAGTCACTACCTCATATAAAATAGGACGGAAGAAGTATTATTTAATTTTCTTATCGAATAAACGGTTAATCCATTAAGAATTAATATTAGTGTAGCATAAAGATTTTGGTCTGTTCTTATTACGTAATAGGTCTCATGAAATATTTTATGGAGAAAAAGACACAAGTTAACTAAAGTAATGATGTGACTATTTTTGTTGTGATTTTAATTAAAGAAAGAGAATAATATAACAACAATTTGTGATTGACTGACAAAAGAGATCGTTTTCATTTAAGCAAAATGAAAGGGAGAAATTTAGTTTAAATTTACTTTGGTTATGAGATATTTTAAGTATGGAAAAACTCTCTTATATTTAGTCGATACACTGTTTGATAGTCATTTCATAATCGTTAATTCATACCAGACAAACAAATATCTTACAATTAGTTGGCTAGTACATTTAAAAGTACATATCCAATAAGTCAATATTTAAGCATAATTATCCATCCAATCTGTTCGATAAGTAGCCCTAATTGTTACACATGATTTCGATAATTTTGGTTCAAAAGAGAAATATCAAACCCCGAATAGGACACCAAAAAAGATCTCACGTCTCCGCCTTTTTTTTGAAGTTAGCTTTAATTATATCTATCCTAATTTACGTGAGTATTTTAGATATTTCTATGGCTATAAATTATTTTATTAAATAAAATTTTAGAGTTAAAAGTTATTACCAAATATAGAAAAATAACATTTTCTTTAATAAAAAGAAAAATATATCACATTAATTAAGACAAAAAAAAAAACTTTTCTTAAGTTTAGCTTGTACCTATTTAAACCAAAAATTGTTCAAATTTACCTAACTTTGCCTAAAGGTCTAAAATTTGTCAAATTTACTTTTCTACAACTAATAGTCAAATTTACCACATCTAAATTTGTCAAAATTAGTTTGTTTACAACTAATAGTCAAATTTACCTAGGTCTAAATTTATCAAAATATAATTTGCTATAACTATTTTTCAAATTTATGAATGATATGATTATTTTTTGGTCTGGTTGACAAAAATTTAACAAATTTAGATTCACCCCTAAATTTCTTTTCTTCTCATTGCTTATTTATGATTATAATTTTTAGGTATTGTTTCATTGAATTCATATTATATATTCTTAAATCTTAATAATTTTAATTGATTTGACTGGAAAAGTTAAAAGAATATTATTATTGGATCTTTTTGTTAAGTTTTGAAGGTTTAAGTTGGATTTAACCATTGAAAATTGATGGGATTGATATTAGAATTATGTATCAAATTTGGAGTTGATTTGAATCAATTTGAAATAAAAACATGTTGGTGAAATGTTTTACACCATAAATTAAATCGACCGATTAAAATTTCATAGGCAATTCTGATAATTTGTTAGGATTTGTAGTTATAATTTTGGTGTGACAAGGCAAATTTTGCCATTAATTAATTGTCAGAGTTTGTGGTCAAAATAAGTTTTTATTGTCAATTTAAAATAGTCCTTTTCTTAATGCAGTGAATAATAATAATATATTAATATAGATACTTATTATGCAACGACTAATAATAAATATATTGTTATATGAATTGCTTAATTTAGAAGTATTTTATCTTTAGATACTTTTTAATGGAACAAAAAAATCATTAAGATCAAATAAGTCAAATTACTTATAATTTTTTTTTGCATTAATGATGAACATATTAAAAAAATCAAAACAAAAAAGACAATTGTAATATTTATAAATCACAAAACAAAAATGAAATTTGAGGACGCTTTTCTGAAAATACTCCTTTAAAAGTTTAAAAAATTCTTTTTCGAAATAGTAAGTAAATAAATTAATGTCTGAATACATAATGTATAGTTTTTTGCCCTTTAATTCACATTATTGTCTTGGTTCTTTAATTTATGTAGCTCTTGTATAGATCTTTTCATGTTAGTTACTAATGTTTCTATTTTACGAGCATTATGAAAGTTACACCGCACCAAAATGTTGGAGAAATCATATATTTGTTATATGAGCATTTTTTTATCGGTTAAATTGAAAATCAAACCGTTAAGTAGGGGTGTGCACCATTAGGATTAAACCAAAAAATCAAATCAAATCGAATTGAATTCTATTTTGAATTGTTTTTTTGGTTTGGTTTTGAATTAATAGTTTACTTTGTTTGGTTTTTTGGTTTAATTTTAGATTTTGAAAAATGAAAACCGAAAAATTTGAATAGTATATATATATGTGTTTAGAATTAAGTTTTACTTGTGATTTATATTAGAAAGTATATTTAAGAGATTCAAAATTATTATTATTATTATTTATATATATTGTTTTTATTTCAAATTGCAAATATAACTTTGATAATTATTGACATAATTGAATAACCGAACCGAAAAAAATCAAACTAGAAAGAGAAAAATCAAATCAAATCAAATCAAATCAGATTTATTTTGGTTCGGATTGGGTTACACTTCTTCAAAACCAAAAACTGAAAAACCTAAACCGAATAGTACAAAACCAAATCAAAAAACCGAATGCACATTCCTGCCGTTAAGGACAAAAAATTGATAAAAAAATATTTTATTAATTTAGCATAATCCACCTTATTCCTTTAAATGTTACCTGCCAAATTTGGTTGGTAACTTTTTTTTATTGACAGAGAAATCCGCTTGTGGCATAGTGATCAATGAAGTGATTGAGAACCCTGAGTTTTTAGATTCAAAATTTAGCGAACACAAAAAAAACTAGGTGATTCTTCTCATACGTTCTAACGCCGGTATACAAAGTTACCTGGCACCTGTTGCTAGTATGAGGTGATAGACATCCAGTAGAATTAGTTGACGTGCGTAAAAACTGGCTCGAACACCACGATCATAAATTTTTATTTATTCTCAAAAGTTCAAACTCGAGTCAAAAATCTCAACATTCTACCACAATCCACGTCGTTACCTAACTTTTCTCTTACACTTCGCAAAAAACGTTGTTCCAATCATTGTCGTATGCGCAGACAACGTTACCAGCTTTCTATTTCTATTACTACATTAACCACTTAAATACGACGTCGTTTTAACCTTCTTCCTAAAACCCCTAACCCTTAACCATTTTTCCCTAAAAAAACAAATTTCATTTTGTTCCTTCAATCACCAAAAATGGAGTTTTTCTTCAATTCAATTCTTCAAATAATCAGAAATTAGCGTCTCTCTGGTTCAGTTTTTAGGTTTTTTTTTCTTCATTCAGTATCGCCCATGGCTTCTGAAGAAATGGGACTTGTTTCAGCTCGAAGGGTGGAAAATGGGCTCAATCCACAGCTAGTTTTTCATGAAAGCAGTTTCAGCTGCGGCGCACCACCACCACCACAACCTCCGGGTCGGGTCGGGTCTGTTACAGGTGATCCAGGTCCAAAAACTACAAGGGAGCTTACCGGATTCATAGACAAGTATGATAATCATCAACATCATTACTTTCTTAATCAACATCAACCAGAAGCTGCTGATTTTCGCCGTCAAATGTTCGGTGTCGACCGTGGTGATGGTGATTGGAATAGGAAGAGCCATGGCGATGGCGATGGCGATGGTGATGGTGATGGATCGGAGGATGAGGATATGGATGAGGATGAGGATGATGAGGATGAGAATGAAGTGGAGGGGATTGTTACCGTTGAAAATAGTAATCATCATCAGAATAATAATAGTGATAAAGTTAATAGTAATAGTAGTAGTAAAGTAGTTGTCAGTGATAAAACGAAAAGTGTTTCTACATTTGGTAAGTTTTTGACGATTTTATTGTTTTTCTTGTTTTGGAATTGGGATATTGTTTTTGATTGATTGATTGATTGATTTGTTGAATAAGGTGTGAAGGAAGGGAATGCTGGGCCGTCGGGAAATGAAGGTGGTGTTGACGTGAGAAATGCTGTGACAATTGCTAGTGTTGATGGGGATATGTATTATAATCAGTATTTGCAGGGACCGGAAGGGTCAAATGCTGGGCAGAAGGAAATGGGGTTTGAGAATGGGTGTGGATTTAGTGGGAGAAAGGAAGCTCATTATTCAAATGAATCAGGAGAGTCATTGAGAACTATTCTTTCCGATCCAATTACGTAAGTTCCTTGCTTTATAATCTGTTTTGTTTGTTCGCTTGTTCTTCTGGTTTAGCTGCTTGACATGTTAGATTGTAAGTAATGCATAGATTGTGTTTTAGCCCCTAGTCTGTCTTAAAAGACTAGTTAATACTGAAAGTTGTTTGCTTTCCCTGAGCTTCTAGTTTTGACTTCTGGAACAAAGAAAATTGCAAGGTGAAGTGACACACTGGGTAATTGTGCGAAATAGCAGTTTATATGATAGAGGTTCCTTTTAGGTGAATGTATCAAGCTGCAGTAATGTGGAAGCAATTATAAGCAAATCATGTATGACAGCATGTTGTTTTGGGTTAGCAAGCATGATCTTGCATTAGAATAGAAGAGTATAGGTGATTTCTCTACACTTGCTCTAGATTCTTAGTTATACTGTGGTGTGCTATGCCACTTCTTTTCTAATTCTAGGAACAAGGGAGAAAAGAAAAGGGCATTTATGGGATGAAATGACTTTGTGAATTTTACCTAGATTACTATTATAAGGATTTTCCTGAATTTGGGATGGTTGGCATTATGCCAATCCACAAAAAAGAAAAAAAAATAGAAACTGGACTAAAAGGTGTGGTCTAGCGGTCAATGAAGTGGGTCCAAACCTCGGAGACCAGGGTTCAAATCGTAATAAAGACAAAAAAACACTAGGTGATTTCTTTCCATATGTTTAACTCAACGTTACCTTATTCATGTGTTGGTGGGAGGTTGTAGGTACCGGTTGAATAGTGGAGTCAGGAGTGGGCACATGCTGACTAGGATACCAATCTTTATTAAAAAAAGACGAAACTGACAAATAGATTTAACATTACTCCCTCGTTTTATTTTATGCAAACCTGTTTGACTGAGCATGGAGTTTAAGAAACAAAGATATTTGGGACTTGAGGTCTTAAACAAGCTATGGCATTTCTGTGGCTATAAAGTCATGACATTAGGTAAAATAGAAAGTTTAAAGTTAAATCTTCTAACTATTGAAAGGTATTGATATTTTTGGAGCTTACTAAAAAGGAAAATGCGTTGCATATAATAGAACAAAGGAAGTATGTTGTTAGTTTCTACAAGTTTTCATTAAACGAATCTTCCAAATGACCATTGGTCAAAAATATGTGTGCTTCTTGGAAAGCGGCTGATGTACGCTTTTACTTCTTCATTCTTCTAATGGCTGCATAATTTTTTTTTAAAATCTAATCTGAGATACCAAGTGTAATGCTTATAGTAGAGGTCAGAATGTTATTATGATTATTTGCTTGTGCAGTTTCTTTCTGTACGTTATTTGCTGGTGTTGACTCATGCATTATTTTATTCATCTCAACTTATTATCATGTTCTCTTGTAGTCTCTTTCAATTTATTTCCCGTTTTTGATTCATGTATTATTTTAGCCATCTTGTTACTTGCGGCACACTTGACATCATGCTGCCATTTTTAGGGGAGAGCTTATGGATGATGCGATGATATTGCCTTGTGGACATTCCTTTGGTAGCGGTGGGGTGCAGCATGTAATTAGAATGGTATGTCCTCTGGAAGCAGTTTGTTACCAACTTTTGTTGATGCATCTAAACAGCTTGTTAGCGATGATATTGCCTTGTGGACATTCCTTTGAGTATTTTGATATTCAATGCCTGCCTAATCAACAAATTCTGTTTCAAGATGTATGAGATTGAGAGACTGACTACTTCATTGGCATAATATGAGAATATGTTCCTGAATTCGGGTTCTGGCTGTGGTTTTTATGCTCTTTGATTTAAGCAAGCTTCTTTGGAAAAGCTACTCTCTGCTTTCAGTTTAGGGGAACTGCACTGCATTTGATTACATAGCGATAACCAAAAAAATGTTAAAATTCTCATTTGTTGTAGAGATGCAAATATCAAAATCAAATGCAAGTGCGTTTAATTTTAGATTTGACATGGATAGGACCTACTGTTCTGAAACCATACCACCTGCAAAAGCTGTACCCTAATATTGCATGCTTAATCTATCAAATCTTCCGTTTCTCCTGTCAAATAAAAATAGTTACAGTAATCCTCTGTTTGCACTGTCATTTAATTTTTCTGCATAATGAAGTCTCAAGTGTTTATCTTTTTACCTTAGTAGGTACAGTTATTTAATGAAGTCTAAGTGTTTATCTTTTTACCTTAGTAGGTACAGTTACCCTAATATTGCATGCTTAATCTAATATTGCATGCTTAATCTATCAAATCTTCCATTTCTCCTGTCAAATAAAATAGTTACAGTAATCCTCCGTTTGCACTGTCATTTAATGTTTCTGCATAATGAAGTCCAAGTGTTTATCTTTTTACCTTAGTAGGTATAGTTATGACATACTTGATATTTAATGAATGTGTGCTTTCACATAAATGCATGAGACCAAAAGTTTGCATTATTCTCTTCTCCCATTTAAGTTGGCAACTAGGTCTTCGAAAGATAATATAAATTTGCAGTGACTTTAGTTTGTGTACCTCTGGACTATAGTTCTAAACAGTGGCGATTCTATTTGAAAAAAATAGGGCACCGGAACCCATGGTCTCTTCGGAAAACTAGATATTTTATGTATATATTTTCTAAAATTTGTATATTATTATATTCTTGCACCCGTGCTATAAGAAGTCTATCTAGTCCACGTGGTTAAATGTTGAGCTTTTTACCTTGAGGATGAAGAACCAATTCTCACTTAATACATTTTTCTTGATGCATCCATGTTCGGATCAATTCCCACTTAATACATTTTTCTGGGTGCACCCATGTTTGAAAAATCCTAG
>JAJOOS010014125.1:0-31362 GCA_029582725.1 Solanum chiquidenum
AGTACGGTCCGTAGATCCATCTACGGACCGTCAATGAGCACCGTGGTTCCACACTTGGTCAGATTTCCCTGATTTGCCTCCATGCCTTGGCTGCTGATCCACGGCCACTATCTACGGAGCGTCAATAGACCTACGGTCCATAGATCACTCCGTAGATGCCCTTTTCTGCATCCCTTTCAGCTGTCTCATTACTTTCGCGCCTGAACATCTTTCCTGCAAAATATAATAAAAACACATAAATACCAATACAAAAAGGCCCTAGACACACACAACTTGTAAGTGAAATGTATTAGAAATACCGTAAACTCACGGTATATCAACCATCAAGAATAAGTATCCTCTTTCGAGAATTGATGATCTTTTTCATCAGCTTCAGGGTGCTTCTTGTTTTCCAAAAATACACCTCAGATCTAGCTACCATCAGTTGAAAGTAAGGGAATGTGATGTTCGCAAGACAGCATTCAGGACCCGTTATGGTCATTGTGAGTTTCTGGTCATATCGTTCGGTTTAATTAATGCACCTGCAGCGTTCATGGACCTTATGAAGAGAGTTTTCAAACATTATTTAGATATGTTTGTTATCGTCTTCATTGATGACATACTAATCTATTCAAGGAATGAAGAAGATCATGCTAGCCATCTCAGAATAGTTCTTTACACTTTGAAAGATAAGGAGTTATATGCTAAGTTCTCTAAATGTGAGTTGTGGCTTGAGTCTGTGGCATTCTTAGGCCACATAGTTTCCGGTGATGGAATTATAGTTGATACCCAAAAGATTGAGGCAGTGCAGAATTGTCCTAGACCCACATCTCCAACTTATATTAGGAGTTTCTTGGATTTGGCTGGCTATTATGTAAGGTTTGTAGAGGGGTTCTCATCTATTTCATCTCCTTTAACCAAGTTGAATCAGAAAATAGTGAAGTTTCAATGGTCTGAAGCTTGTGAGAAAAGCTTTCAGGAATTGAAAAAAAGGTTGACTACTGCCCCAGTTTTGACCTTACCAGAAGGTACACAAGGCTTTGTTTTCTATTGTGATGTGTCTAGAGTTGGTTTGGGTTGCGTGTTAATGCAGAATGGCAAAGTCATAGCTTATGCCTCCAGACAATTGAAAGTTCATGAGAAGAATTACCCAACCCATAACTTAGTGTTGGATGCCGTAGTATTTGCTTTGAAGATATGGCGTCACTATTTGTATGGTATTCATGTTGATGTATTCACTAATCACAAGAGTCTTCAATATGTCTTTCAGAAAGAGCTTAATCTCATACAAAGGAGGTGGTTAGAATTACTCAAGGATTATGACATGAGTATTCTTTACCACCCAGATAAGGCTAATGTTGTTGCTGATACTTTAAGAAGGTTTTCTATGGGTAGCACTGTCCATGTTGAGAAGTAAAAGAGAGAGTTAGAGAAAGATGTGCATAGACTTGCACGCTTAGGAGTCCGACTAATGGATTCCACAGAAAGAGGAATTGGTGATGAATGGGACTGAATCTTCATTAGTGTCAGAAGTGAAAGAAAAGCAAGACCAAGATCCAATTTTGCTTGAATTGAAGGCAAATGTTCATAAGCAAAAAGTATTAGCTTTTGAACAAGGGGGAGATGGAATATTGAGTTATCAAGGTAGGTTGTGTGTACCAATGGTGGATGGACTCCAAGAGAGGATCATGGAGGAGGCTCATAGCTCGAGATATTCAATTCATCCGGGTTCCACAAAGATGTATCGTGATTTGAGAGAGGTGTATTGGTGGAATAGTATGAAGAAGGGCATTGTAGAATTTGTTGCTAAGTACCCAAATTGCCAACAAGTTAAAGTAAAGCAGCAAAGGCCCGGTGGTTTCGCTCAGAATATAGAACTTCTAGAATGGAAGTGAGAGATGATTAAGATGGACTTCATCACAGGTTTACCAAGGTCTCGCAGGCAGCATGATTTTATTTGGGTGAATGTCAACAGAATGACAAAATCAGCTTTCTTTTTGTCGGTAAAGACTACCCATCCAGCAATAGATTATGCTAAGTTGTATATTCAAGAGGTGGTAAGACTTCGTGAGGTTTCTATCTCCATTATTTCAGACAGAGGTGCGTAATTTACTGCACAGTTTTGGAAGTCATTCAAAAAGGGCTTGGGTTCAATGGTTAACTTTAGTACTGCTTTTCATCCTCAGATAGATGGGCAGGTAAAGTGCACTATTCAGACCTTAGAATATGTTGAGGGCTTCTGTGATTGATTTCAAAGTGAATTGGGATGATCACCTACCTCTCATTGAGTTTGCTTATTAAGCTCTTTATGGGAGAAGATGCATATCTCTTATTAGATGGTTCGAAGTTACTGAAGCAGGGTTGATAGGACTAGATTTGGTTCATCAAGCTATGGAGAAGGTGAAGATGATCCAAGAGAGGTTGAAAATTGCGCAGAGTCGTCAGAAATCCTACACTGATGTTAGGATAAGGGAGTTAGAATTTGAAGTAGATGATTGGATATATCTTAAAGTTTCACCCATGAAAGGTGTTATGAGGTTTGGTAAGAAGGGGAAGCTTAGTCCCCGGTATATTGGACCTTATCAAATATCCAAGAGGATTGACAATGTAGCTTATGAGTTGGAGCTACCCTAAGAGTTAGTAGTGGTTCATCCGGTATTTCACGTCTCCATGTTGAAGAAGTGCATGGGCTATCCTTCATTGATTATACCAACTGAAGATATTCGAATCAAGGATAGCTTATTTTATGAGGAGATTCCTGTTCAAAATTCTAGATCGCCAAGTTCGCAGGTTGAGAACAAAAGAGGTAGCATCAGTCAAAGTCCTTTGGAGGAACTAATTTGTTGAGAAACCTACTTGGGAAGGTGAGGAGGATATGAAGAAGAGATATCTACATCTCTTCAAATCCGGAGAAGTTTCAAATTAAGGTACTAATCCTTTCTTAGTATTTATTTATAAGTTGGCATGTTGTTTTGCATTGGCTTATGGGTGCTTGAACTGAATGTTGCATGTTACACCCTTAGCCTAGTAAGAGTAATCTCATTCGAGGATGAATGTTACCAAGGGGGAGATATTGTAACATCTCACAATTTGAAATAACTAGGAAGAAGCTAATATTTGAAAATTGTCATTTTTGAAAAGAATGAAAATCTAGAAATTTTGTAAATTAGAATAAGTTGAGTTTTGGACAAATAGAAACGGCCATAACTTCTATCTTAGGATGAGTTAGGTGTACTTATATATATGGTAGAAAAGCTCTTGGAATGATCTTTCCAACACCGCTGAGTTTGCGCGATTCTGAGTTCATATGAGTAAGTTATGCCCTTTGGAAATTGGGATGTTAGAATAAGGAAAGTCCAATCCGGATTTTGAAATGGTAGTTTGGTATTTTCCTTGCCCAATTATTTTATTTCGTTTTTGGTAATAAATTTAGGGTCTAATCAGAATTATATCAGTTTACGCTTTTAACAAAATATGCTAGGGTTTGGAGAAAAGAGAAAAGAAGAGGAGAAAGGAGAAAAAAAGCAAGATTCATCAAGATCGTCAGTTTAGCTTGTGGATTTCGTCGGGGGTGATCCCTACAAGGTATGTGAGGTCACATAGCGTTGGTTTAGTTCACCCACGCGCCAATCATGATTCAATTTCAGCGAGGTTATTAAATTTGAAAGTAAATCCTTGAGTTCTTGATGAAATTCGTTTGAATTCTTGTTGGTTGTGTTGTTAGAGTTTTCATGAGATTGATTCATGTTGTTAGTTGTGTTTTTCGAGTAGAATCTGATGTATATTGAGGGTAAAAATGATTCTAAATTTTTGGGGAAAGAACCATTGAAGTTTAGAGAGTTTAGAGATGAAAAACGAGCAAGAAAAATCATCAAACACCTGGGGAAGGGGGTGGGGCGTCGCGCCAGCCAACCCGCCCCAAAAGGGTTTCTAAAGTTTGACCCTTGGGGCACCGCGCCAGACAGCGCACCCCAACTTTTTCTCTGAATTTTTAGGGCTGGTGCCCCGCGCCTCTCGGAGTGCCAAGGATGTCAGTTCTCCCCATTCATTCCCCACCTTTTAGTACTTGTTCCTTAGCAATGTACCTATATTTTCTAGTTGATTCCAACACTCTAAGGTACATCTAAACATCATGAAATCATCCATAAACATGAGATCATGAATATTGAATCCATAATCCAATTCAAGGAAAGTTAAGATCAAATTCAAGAGAAGTAAGAGTCAAGTCAAGAGAAGTTCTTAGAGTTTTCCAAAAGTGTTTTTCAAATGTTTTAACTTTGTTTTAAGACTTAAAGTTCAAGTTGAGTAATGATTAAAGAGTAAAGTTTGAAGCTCATTTATTCAAAAGAATATGGGGACTAAGTATTCCCAAAGGGTTTAAAATGTTTTCACATTTAAAAAAGAAAGGAAACCTCGATTTCCAAAGAGCCTTCGGGCTAGTTTCCAGAAAAGAGTAATCGCTTTCTAAATGAAGCAAGAGAGGAAACTTTGATATGCAAGATAGCCTTTGAGATAAGTTTTTGAGAACTAATCTCAAATCACAGAAAGAAGTATGTGTTTAAACAGAAGAGCTAATATTATATTTTTGGAAGTAGTATTGAGCACCGATATGGGGGAGAGTTTAGACAACTCACAGCCCCCATAAACCATGGAGCCATCATGGGTAGAAAAGGGTCATACTTTTTAGATGATTCCTTTAGTGCTTTTTAGCATAGACTAGTGGATCCACTTAGTAGTTCAGGTTCTATACCCTCGGCAAGGTATAGGATTGCCCTGGCAGCGTGAGGCAAAACGTTGTATCATCACAATAGCTCTTACGCGATGGTTGTCGGTTAGAGAAACTCCCACATAAGTAATTGTCTTCTAAAATACACAGTTTATTTGTATTTTTACATACATCTCAGAGTTATAAGTATATTTGCATATACACAGAGTTGACATCACGTTTTAAATAACTTTTCTTTATATTGCACTTGTTTTAAACTACTTTATATTGAAATGAGTTCGGTTATGTTGAGTTGTGTTGAGCCAGGTAAGTTCTTTAGATTCCTTTCAAGCCTATGTTGTGTTTAGCATTCCAACTCCTATACTCATACATTCAATGTATGGATTCCAGTTGGCCTGCATCTTATTATGATGCACACACAGGTAACTAGGATCGACATCCAGCGCATCGTTGATCCAGTGAGCACTCCAGAGTCAGTTGGTGAGCCTCATTGCATTCCGGAGGACTCCTTTCTATTAATTTCAGTTATTTTATTAGTTCATTAGGATGTCGTGGGGTTTGTCCCGATATCCATCTTAGTTGTTTTAGAGCCTTCATAGACAGTCAGATGTTAGTTCTTTAGTCTTTTCATTGTCATTATGTTATGTTAAGACTTTAGTTTGCCTTATTGGCCAAGTTGAATGTTCCATTATAACATTCCAGTTTATTACATAGACTTGTCTTTGTTGAATTAAGTCTTCTGCTGAGTAAGTAAGCCATGCCAAGGGTTTTCTTGGAGCCAGCGATGGTTCTTGAGCGTCAGTCCCGCCCAGGGTGTAGGTTCGGGGCGTGAAAATATATATATATATATATGATTGGTTGGTCAAACTTATTTTTTATCTAGTAACCATAAGTGGTTTTCACTTAAAATAAAATAACCCTTTCATCTGACTATCCACCATCGAGGTTGATATCTTGAAGCAATATAAAAAAAATTGTTTGGAGAAAAGATAATTTTAAAAAAGAAGACATAAATAAATCTTTAATTGACAAGAAAAAAAAATATTTATTAAAAACTTTATTCCACTTTTTTATTTTACCATAACAGTCAGTAATGAAGTCTTGTAAGAAATTATAACTCATAGTTGAAATTTTATCTAATTTATAATAGAGAAGGGACTAAAATTCCCCTTAACTAATTGAATTGGTAAAACATTATCCCCCGTCTACCTTTCGGCCCCCAAATACCCTGACGTCAATATTTTGGCTAAATTTTTTTAATTCTAACGACCAACCCTTAAAAGGTGGATTGAAGGGCAATATAGTACCAAATCCCTTAGTTTAAGGGCAGTGTAGACCCTTATCCGTTAAAATAATTTGAAATTACTTAATATATGAGCTCATATGATTAACCTAGTTTTGGGTTTCATATTAAAATCACCCCTCCTTTTACGTCCTATCTCTTGTACTTTTTATTCTTCTTGAATGTTGTCCATCATGTTAAATTTTACTTTTTAAAACTTCTTACAAAACAATAGAGAAAAAAGGAGGATAATAACGAGGACATTTATATAGAAATAATTAGTTAAATAGAAGATAACTTAATAGCATTTTTTCTTTTATATGTACCCAAATTTCAAAATTAATGAATAAAAATAATCTTTTCTCCTCTCCCCATCAAACCCCATCATGGTAATAATATAAATTAAAAGAATATGAACATGTAGGTTCATTTCAAGTTTGAGTCTCTAATATCCAATTAAGAAAAAGAGATAAAATATTTGGAAAAAAGATAATTATAAAAAAAAAGACGTAAATAAATCTTTGATTGACAACCAAAATAAAAAAAAACTATATTTATTAAAAACTTTATTCAACTTTTATATTTTACCATAACAGTCAGTAACGAAGTCTTGTAAGAAATTATAACTCATAGTTGAAATTTTATATAATTTGTAACAGGTAAGGGACTAAAATACCCCTTAACTAATTGAATTGGTAAAAAATTATCCTCCGTCTACCTTTCGGCCCCCAAATACCCTGACGCCAATTTTTTGGCCAAAAAAATGTCTAATTCTAACGGCCCACACTTAAAAGGTGGATTGAAGGGCAATATAGTACCAATTCCCTTAATTTATGGGTACTTTAGACCCTTATCCATTAAAATAATTTGAAATTAGTTAATATATGAGCTCATATGATTAACCTAGTTTTGGGTTCCATAGTAAAATGACGCCCTCCTTTTACTTCCTCACTCTTGTACTTTTTGTTCTTCTTGAATGTTGTCCATCATGCTAAATTTTAATTTTTAAAACTTATTACAAAACAATATAGAGAAAAAAAGGAGGATAATAACGAGGACATTTAAGTAGAAATAATTGGTTAAATAAAAGATAACTTAATAGCATTTTTTCTTTTATATGTACCCAATATTCAAAATAAATGAATAAAAATAATCTTTTCTCCTCTCCCCACCCAACCCCGTCATTAATAATATAAATTAAAAGAATATGAACATGTAAGTTCATTTCAAGTTTGAGTCTCTAATATCCCAATTAAGTAAAGGAGATAAAAATAAAAATCAATGAGGGAACGAGCAACAAAATTGAATAATTAATAGAAAATTTTGTATTAATAAAAAATAAATATTTAATATGAAAATTCATATGCACATTTTAGAAGGATCCCAAGTTATGAGTTCAGCTATAATAAATTGGGCATTGATTTAAAATAGGCTAAGGGAAAGATATCATGAAATAAATAATATTTCATGAATATTATAGTCAAGTGTATTGTATTAAAATATGAATTATATGTGGTTTTTATTATTTATTTGAAAAGGGTTTAAATTTCGACCAATCAAATTAGACGACATAATAAATAAGTATTTAATTATTTAACTTTAGGGTAGGTGTCAAAAGTAAGGGCAAATATGAGTCGGAGGGTTAATTTCGAGGATATTTATGAGCCAAAAGGTTGACGTGAGGGATATTTGGGGGTCGAAAGGTGCATGAAGGGTAATTTTGTACCAATTCGAATAGTTGAGGCGCATTTTAGTCCCGTTTCCAAATTTATAATACATTTATTTTCACTTAAAAGGAAATGTCTCTTTGATCTGGCTATCCACCATTAAGGCTAATATCTTAAAGAAATTAGAGAATATATATATATATATATAATTTTTTTAATAAAACAAAGAATTGCACGACTCTTTCATTGACAACTGAAATTAAAAAAGCTATATTTATTTAAAATATTATTACACTTTTATATTTTACCAAAACATAATAATGAAGTCTTATAAGAAATTATAACTCATTCTTGCAAATTTATCTAATTAAAAATACATTTATTTAGGGTAATTATAAACTGTGAATGTTCAACTAAGTGTATTCTACATAGTTGGGGCGAGGGTATATGTGCACCATTTATTAAACATAAGGGTATACATATATACATACACATATTTTTTACGAGGGATATAATTCTCAATATCGCAAAATTAAGGAATATATTTGTTTCTTATTGACGCAAGCTCATGTACTAATTAAGAGAAAGACAAATTTTAAGCCCATGAAGAAATGTAATGAGACTGAAGAAGGCCATCTATATACAAAGAATTATAAATCTCTTCCCCATGAAGTACCCCACGAGGAAGCACTAGTATGGATGAAACCTTTATCAAGAAGCTCTTGGATTTGAGCCTTAAGATCTCTCAATTCTACCGAAGCCATACGATAAAGAGGGATGGAAATGGGGTGAGTATCCTATTGCAAGTCAATGCAGAAATCTATATCTCTATCTGGAGGCATACCATGCAAATCAGTAGGAAACCCTTCTCTAAATTCTGACACCACATGAATAGACTTAATAGAGGGAGACTCAACCTCGACATCCCGAATATGAGCTAAATAAGCCAAACAACCCTGCCCCACCAGTTTCCTAGCCCACACAAAACATATGATCTTAGCTGCCTTAGGCTTGTACACCCCTTCCCACTCTAACCTTTCCCTACCCGGGATCTCTAGAGTTACCAACATAGTATTACAATTAAGCCCGGTATAATAAGGGGACAACCAAGTCATGCCTAAGATTATATCAAGTCAGTTATATCCAGCATAACCAAATCAACCCCAAATATGAATATCCATAAACACAACAGGACAACACAATATACATGAGTGACTATGACTGACTCTTCAACTGGGGTAGAAACATGAATAGGGGGATCAAGTATATCACAAATCACATCGAATCCCAAGACAATTGAACTGAGACATACAAATAAGTAGAAATCGGATTCAAACAAAACAATAGCCATCCGAGCACAGACAAGAGTATAACTTTTGACCACTATATCACACACCTCAAACTCGGTCTTGCCCGAAAAAGCATAAAACTGGGCCATGTCATCTTGATGGGCAACCTCCTTTCCTGGCTGCACTGCTCCTCTACATGCATTACCATTTCTCGTCCTCCACGGCCTTGCCAATTTCCTCCTCATATGCCCAGGTTCTCTACAATTGTAACACACTTAATAACTTAACCAAGTAAGCATTGTTGCTATTGGAGCAGTCATATCTTGACCCTCCTTGTTATACAATAAATCCATGAAATCGTAGTATAGCTTCTAACCTCAATTGACATAACTTGATTTTATCATTTGCTAAACAACCCATACATGTTGTGATAACAATACTAAATTCATTTTCCAAAAAATGGTGTTCATTATCTAGTCATCCCTTACAAAAACTTCTACAATGTTGTCACCTATAAACCTGAATCTGCAAGTCTGACCTTAATCCCTTCACAAGAGACAGTAGTAGCTAATGAGCCCCACAAAACTCTTAATTTCAGTCACAAAACTAGGTCAGACTCAATTCCTGACTGCTTCAATCTTTTGGGGGATCTACCATTACCCCTTCCCTTGAAACTAAATGCCCCAAAAATGCAACCGAAGTCAACCAAAATTCACACTTAGAAAATTTTGCATATAACTTTTGTTTTCCCAAGAACACCCAGATAAATACAAAGATAGTCGACATGCTCTTCCTCACTTTTCAAACAAATTAAAATGTCATCAATAATTACTATAACAAACGAATCACGAAATGGTTTGAACAAAACATTCGTCAAACTCACGAAAGCTATAGGCGCATTTGTCAACTTAAACGACATAACTAGAAACTCATAGTACCCATAACGGGTCCTAAACGTCGTCTAGGGCACATCTTCATGCCTAAATTTTAATTAATGGTAACCAGACCTTAGATCAATCCTAGAGAAAACTAATGCACCTTGAAATTGGTCAAAAATATCATTTATTTAAGGTAATGGGAACATGTTTCGAATGGTGACCCTATTTAATTGGCAGTAATCTATAAACATCCTCTCTTTCTAGTGATGGTGTTACCACTTTTGTTGCTCTAGTTTGGACCATAGAGTAAAGGAGGAAAGATACCAATTTGGATCACCCAGATACCAATTGGATTCAAGTCATAGCATAAAGGAGTAGAAATAAGTTATTTTCTCCTAAAGTCCTATAGCCTCTCGAGGAAAAGTACAAACATCTTCGTACCATTCCGCAACTCTACTAGACTTATTTTGGTACAATGAGATCAACAAACCTATGACTCTGATACCAACTTTGTCACGATCCAGACCGTTGTGATTGGCGCCCACACTAACCCTCTGGTACAAGAACCATTACAACAACTCAAGCTAACAAATTTTATGAAAACTAAGGCATTTAAAGATACGGAAGCATGTTTAAATGGAAATAAAAAAGGAGTCCCCATAAGCTCCAAAGGTTTTTTATCAAATAACTAACCAAACTAATGCGGAAGTCTTAACCCTTAGAACCTGAAAGTCATTGTACCAAAACTCTACTAATTACAAGTCTAAGAATAAGGGGTACAACACCGAAACTAAACAAACACCTTAACAAATAGTCTGAGTCCGACAAGAGTGGACGTAAACAAGAAAGATCCATGGCAGCCTGAAAGAACTGGCTCACCCTTGAATTTGGTGACGTTCACTAGTCACCTAACTGAAGTATATCTATAGCCACCTGAAGATGCCCTGTACTCAACAAAGAACAAGCAAGTGCAGTATCAGTAAACAACCCAGTGTCCTGGTAGGATCACACATCTATTCCAATAAACACAACATATATCAGAATTACAACAAGGTAAACACATACATGCATGGAATATATATATACACTTCGATTACCCCTTACGAACAACGTACAATTTCAAAATTCTCAAGATATACAGTTTTGTCAAGTCAATGGTTCTCTCATGGAACCCAATTCAATGGTCCTCTCATGGAACCCATACCCTAACTGTTTGTCTGCTGGATCGTGACACTTGTTCCAATGTTTATGCCGGTACGTGGCAACCGATCTGAGTTAGTGTGTCAGAAGGTAACACCATTCCCAATGTCTATGCCGGTACGTGGCAACTGATCATAGTTAGTGTGTCGGAACATGACCCCATTCCAATGTTTATGTCGGTACGTGGCAACCGATCCCAGTTAGCGTGTCAAAATGTGACACCTGCTCATTCAACAAGCCACAATCACAATCACAATGTACATTCTCATAATCATACAATGAACTGTTGATTCATGGCATACAATCATTCCTTCATACTTAATTACATTAGGTGTGATCAATAGACCTCATTCACATACAAACATGCATTACAATGAAGCAATTACTAACATACATCACGCAAAACATGAAATCAGAACCATCACCTACCTCAAACCCAAGCTTGAATACCCTAAGGCACTTTAATCTTCCCTTTGCGGATTCTTTCTGCTTGTTCTAGGTCTACAAACAAAAATTTATACGCAAGGATCAACAATAAAAGGTCTAATTATCCAGATTATAACGAACTAAATAATCCCAGACCAAACCCATGATCCCTAAATTAAGTCATTTTCCACAATAATTCCCAGATCAAAACCCTTCCCCATCGATAATTTCCCAAAAAACTAAGTTCTATATATCGAAACATGGATTCGGGGCGTAAAAACATTACCTTTACCTTAAGAATGGTGAAAAACCGTCAAGAACACACATGGGATTGTCCCTTATCTATTAAAGTCGAAAAATGAAGAATAAAATATTTTTGGGGTTTTATTACCGACTTAATGTGGAAGCCCCAACCCGCCACAACAGCCCTGCCCTGGCGGGAATAATCTTGTCACAGTGGCTTGCACGAAACCAGTGATCAAATTTAAGAATTACAAACCCCCATTTCACAACACACCATCATCCCATGACACTCAGAATATACTTGTTCACGCCGAGATCAGTTTTGGGAGTTCTATTCACCCAAATTCAATTCTCTAAAGTCGTACGGGTTCCTTAACATCTTAAATATCTACTCATGTGATAAAAATCTTAATTAGATCTCCCATTTGTTACCAGATTTCCCTAGACCTTGCTGACTCCAATTTCATCCAAATCTGGATTAAGCTAGGAAATCTCAAGCTTCTACGAAAAGTTTAATGGCCCTAATTCTTTCCCTATTGGCTTTTCGCTAACGACAGAATCAGGTCTTTACAAAGGATCTTGCGAATTAGTGATTGTTTTGGTAGGTTTTGATCTAAGTGTGTTTATTATATGAATCTAAGAGGATTTGGAGGAACTCAATAGAATCTAGATGAGGTAGGAATGGAAAATTTGAAAAGAAAATTCGTCGGAATGATCTGAGGAGAGGGTGTTGCGGCACGCCCAAGATGTTCCAAGGGGGCTGGTGTGGGGAGCCTGCAGTGCGCCAGGGAAGGGGTTCTGAAGTTTAGGGGCTGGCGCTCCGCGCCAGTCAGTGCGCCAGGTCCCCTACTCTTCAACCCTTTTTTCCGTTTGAGTTCTATTAAACCATGTCATCGATCACTTCTTGATTTTTACTATCCAAACTACATTTGATCATCGATAAATCCTATATATCATAATCATGATCCTTGAATTCATAATTCAAATTTGAGGTAGAGTTGAAAGTAAAGTTTGAGAAAGTCCCTTCGAGTCTTTTTGAGGAGTCTTCTACAATTACTTACAATTGTTTCAAGACAGTGAGTATGAGAATGAAGTGAGTGTATTCATGAGCCTACATTATTATTTAAATCCTTGAGTTGAGTCGTTCATGCCCATAAATTTCGCATGAACTCCATAAATTGACTATCCTTGAGAAGAGGAGTATCTTTGAATTCTAAGTTCTTGAGTATGGAGTTCCTAATCATTTTTGAAACAATATTTCATAAGTATGGATTACCATATGTTATACATGTAGGTCATTGAGTTGAGTCGGTCATGCCCATAATTCTGCATGAACCCTATGAGTCGAGCATTCTTGAGATGAGTAGTGTCATTGAGTCCTTGAGTTCTGGAGTTGTTCAGTTTTGAGTATTGAGTTCTATATATGATTATCAAAAACCATGAATTGAGTCATTCCCGTCCATAATTCGGTGTGAACCCTATTTTGAGAAGTCTTTTACAATTATTTATAATTTGTTTTCAGACTTGACTACATGAGGATGAGGATGAGGAGAGTTGAGTTTCATATTTTCAAAATAAATATATGGGAACTAAGTATTCCTAATATAAATGTTTTTACATTTAAATAAGAGGAATCTTCGATTTCCAAATGAGTTCATGAGTAGTTTTCAACACTATCTCTTTTAAAAGAACCTTTTGAGTAATAATCTCAAAGTTTGAGGTTGAGGAAATGTTTTAAACATATGAGAAGGAGTTATATTATTGGGAGTAGTATTGAGCACTGATATGGGGACGAGTTCAGACAACTCAAAGTACTCATTTATGCAAACATGGTTACAACGTCATACATTTTAGATGATTCCTTATTGCTTTTTAAGCATAGCTCAGTGGATCCACTTATTTGAGGATGTCTTATAATCTGGAAAGGTATAAGAATGTTCTGGAATCATGGACGAGACGTTGTATAATCATATACCTCATAGTGATGGTTGTTAGTTAGAGAATCTCCCAAATAAGAGTTATTATTGTATTTTACATAGAAGCTGAGTTATTATTGTATCTTTACATACAATTGAGTTATTATCTACTGATTTAAAAGGTTTTCATATATTGCAATTTTTATTGTTGAATTATCCTTGAGTATCTTGAGTTGAGTGCTTTTGAGTTAGGTATCTTGAGCCGAGTATCTTCGAGTTGAGTATCTTACCTTTGAGTTGAGTATTTTATCCTTGAGTATCTTGAGTTGAGTATGCTATCCTTGAGTGGAGTTTGAGTTGAGTTGAGTTAGTTTGAGGAGAGGAAAGTATGTTTCTTTTCTATCCGTTCAAGCTTATGTTTATGCTTTAGAATTCCCCTTACATGCTCGTACATTCCATGTATTGACACTAGTTGGCCTGCATCTTTTATGATACAAATACAGGTACACAAGGTCATCAACAAATGCTCTGTTGATACTACTTGCAGTTCCAATTAGCTTTGGTGAGCTTCTTTGCTTCCGGAGGGTTCCATTTTTACTTTCAATTGTTAGGATGTCGTGGGTCTTGTCCCGGTAATCCTTTTGTAATAGTAGAGGCTTCATAGATAATTTAAAGGTGAAGGAGTCTATCATTATTTCCTTTGATGTTATAATGTTTTGAGTCCATGATAAATTTAACTAATATTTGTTAAATTATTTTCAGACGATTATTGGAGTTGAGTTTAAAATATGTTTTTTTAAAGTTATTTTTGCATCATGAGTTTTTATTTTGCTTGAGTAAGTCTTCCGCTGAGTAATGAACCAGGCCAAGGGATAGGTTGGGAACCAACAATTGTTTTCGAGTGTCAGTTATGCTGAGGGTGTAACCTCGGGGCGTGATATGAATCCTCCTCACACATATTTTGTTTTACTTTTTTTATTTCAATGACTAATTAAAATTTCTTATTTTGATGGTCAAATTTATTTATGTTTCACTAATTTTCTTGTAAAATCTATTAAAAATGACCCTATTTTTTAAAAAAATACCAAAACTAAAATACAATATAGCCAAAAAATAGTTTTTAATTATAATCTAGCCACAAAAAGTTAGTTTCTTTTTATTTACCTTTAAAAACAAAATAAGAATAAGAAACTCAAAAAATGATAATAAAAGAAGTCAAAAAATAATTTATGTGTGAAAAATGTTATACTTTGAACTTTCCTAGAAGGATCGTATATACCCCTACGGCCCTACATGATTTTTTTTTAAAAAAAATCAAAAATATAAATTAAAACTAATTTTTCACTCCGATAAATGAAGGGCGTACATGAGCTCATTTTATAACGGTAGGGGTATATCTAAGCCATTTGTATAACAGTAAGGGTATAAATGAGCAACTTTTATAACGAGGGGCATATCATCTCAAAATGACAAAGTTGAGGGGTATATTAGGCAATTAATTACTGAACAAATTTCAAAGTGTAGATATTTGGATGGTAAGACGAGATGTTATGCGGTGTTTATCTCATCTAAAAGGCAAATTAAGTTTGAAATATTTAATTACTCTTTGTATTTGCATAGAATTTATTTTCCAGCACACTAACAAGAAAATAAGTGAAAACAATAAATTTAATCATCAAGGCTATAAATTTAAATTCATCGCGTGTGAGACGGATTACATATACCTCTTAACTTAATGAAAAAAATGCAATATATTCTTTTCAACTATGCGAGAAAGATCAAAAAGAAAAAAAATTAGTTTTAAATCAACACCAATTGGGTCAAAAAGTGGCCCAATTGAAAACAACTAAACAAAGCAAACTAAACGAAAGAAGAAAACAAACTAACAATTAAGGAAATAAACTCTAATGTCTAAAAAACTTCAGCTTCTCCGGTGTGACGGTCGTCGGAGAATCTTCCCAAAGTGACGACCAGTCCTTCCAAATAATCACCTCCTCTGGATATGAGCTTTGTTCGATATCGAACCAGGTATGGGTTCCAATCACTTCCACATAAATAAATCTCACTAATGTAATGATTCAAGTATCTTTTAAGCCTTCTTCTACTTGGATTTTATCGATCTAAGCTAGATCAAAAGTTATGCGCAAGTATTTTGGGGACACGTGTCAGTTGCAATGGAGATTCGAAGACAAGATCTATTGAGATAAGATTTTACCTTTATAATTCGATTACTCATCTTTGAGATATGTTTTGATATTCAGTCCTAGATTATTCTCCTCAACAGTTTGAACCCCAACGAGATTAATATCACTATTTAAGTCGACTAATCTCTGACCTTGCATCGCTCAACATTTCCTAGAAGATTAAGGTAATCTTTCACCTTCTAATTTATTCCTCTCCTGGTATGCTTTGAAATGATCTCGTGCTTTTTTTAAGCACCTTTATAATGTTTGGTTTGAACTTTCCGGATTCTCAAATTAGGAGTCTTTTCTTTGTCTTGTTGCAAAATAGCTTTGGCATGTTGTGGTAGTTCCTGCATATTTTGATACTGTTGTCTCTTAATACCTGCAAAATGAGCAAACAATTCAGTTAAAGAATCAATGAGGTTGTTCCCTTCTCTGAGGACATGAACCACCTCCACCTCATGACTCTTTATAATTGCCTGAATGTGTCTGATATCCCAAAATATCTGTCATGGAACATCCCATACTCCATGTATAACTTTCAAAGCCACCAATGAATATGTCTCAATTATCAAGGGAAGGAAATTTCCTTTACTACAGTACAGTAACCCTTCCTTAATTGCCATGACCTCTGCCTCCGAAATTTATGTAGTACTAATTCTTCTAGATTCTACATATTTCAAATGTCCTTGCATATCGCTAATACAAAAGGCTATACCCCAAACTCCTAATACAAAATGATAAGAAGCATTCGTATTGCATTTATATACTCCCATGGGGGATGACTCTATCTCACCACCATAGGTTTTTTCAATGGAGCATATCATTCAAGATATTTGACAATTAAGGGCCAGTTTTGAGCGACATTCTTTAACCATGGATATCTAATCTTAGTAAATAAGTAGATGTTTCTATGTATCTCTATAATCATTGAGGTTGTTGACATATTTCCACCATGCTTCATCACATTTCTCCTCTTCCAAATTTCCCAAGTTATGAAATCAGTAACTACTTTAATCAATTGCTTCAATTTGGGACTATCATCAGCTTTCCACCATTCTTCCATAATCTTTTGAAGCTGATTAATTGGGAATGATAGCCTTGCAACATTTCTAAAAGTTTTCCAAATAGCTTGAGCACTAGGACAATTGACAAATAGATGAGAGAAAGTTGCAGCAACAATATTATTGCAGCAGCTACAATCAACCCTCTTTAATATGTTCCTTCTAATTAAGACCTCCCCAATAGGAATCCTTCTAAACTATAATCTCCACATGAAAAAGCATACCTTAAAAGTCAAACCTTTCTCCTAAATTTTGTAGATATCTTATATATATTCTTCTCTACTTCTGCATAATTCCCACACTGAGCTAACTTTGAATTTACCATCACTACTAGGCATCCACCATTCTTTATCTCTTCCTTCAGTACTAGTAACGTTTCCTAGGGTATTGCATATGTGATTGCATATATCTTCATTGAAATTACTTTCCAATGCATTAATCTTCCATCCATCTTCAGCATATAGTTTCTTGACATCTTCCATTTGACTTTGGTTATGTGATATAGGCATCAAAAAATGCAAAGTGCCTAGTTGTGTCCAGTTATAAAACCACAAACTAGCATGTCCTTCTCTAGGTTCCCACCAGATCTCTTGATCAAAGAAATCCCTAGCTTGTAACATAGCTCTCCAAACTTGAGATCCTTCTTTAAAGTCCACCAATTGTGGCCTTTGTCTTTTACATTACTTATTTAACATAAAATTTGTCCACATGGTATTTTTGGTTCTGAAATGCCACCACAACTTAGATAATTGGAGGCATCAAATAAGATCTAAAACATAGACCTCCCTCCTCCTTGGGGAAACAACTATCCCCCCATGTTACCCAGTAAATGGCTCTTCCTTGTTCTTTAGAATCCCAGAAGAATTTTGCAAAAATCTTATAGGAGGCTTTATAGCTGAGAGGAGGTAGACATGAATACTCTGCAATACATGGTTAATCAACACTGCTTTGCCCCCATAAGATAGAAGTTTCCCTTTCAACATTTGAAGTATATTCTGAATCTTCTTGATGAGCTCTTTGAAATAATTCTTCTTCTTCTTAACATGGCTAATAGGACAAGCCAAGTACGTTAAAGGAAAACTCCCTTTGTAGAAACTTGTGATTTCCTCCACCATTTGAACAGAACTAAGAGAAACTTTGTTAAACAAGTAAAATAATTTTTTTTCTTTGTCTATAAGTTGTCCTGATTGTTATTCATACATTTTGAATGTGTGCATTATCAACTGGAGAGAACTCTTATCATCAGAGGAAAAAATAATTGGCTCATCAGCATAAGATAAGTGATTCAGCTGTTCACTCCATTTAGGAAGACCATATCCTCTATATTCCTCTTCTAGGAATTGATGATTTAGAGCTCTAGTTAATAGCTCAGCAATAGGTATAAACAAATAAGGAGACATAGGATTTCCTTGTTTAACCCCCGTTGATGAATGGAAAAAAATATGTGCTTGACCATTAATCAATAAAGAGTACCAATTAGTAGCAATAATTATCCAATCAACCATGTCATATGCCTTTGCCATGTCAAGCTTGATAATCACATTATTAGCTTCTCCCCTCAACCTAATATCAGTAATAATTTCTTGAGCCAATATTACATATTCAGTAATATTTCTTCCTTTGACAAATCCAGATTGATTCTGGGATATCAATCTAGGAAGTAACACCTCCATTTTATTAAGGAAATTACTCAAGCTAATAGGTCTAAGATCAGAAAAGGATTGAGGAAAATACATTTTAGGTAATAGCACCAAGTTAGTATGAGTAATAGACTTAAGTTAAGTAGCTCCTTTGAATAAAGCCTGAACTACTTTTATCACATCTGAACAAACAGTGTCCCAACAGTTCTAATAAAAACACCTAGAAAAACCATTTGGTCCAGAAGAGTTTTCTGCATTTAACTCAAATACTACCCTCTTAATCTCATCCACATCAGGTAATTTTGTCAATATATCATTTTCCTTTTGTGAGATTACATGACTAATATGCATTAGTAGAGATAGGTCAGAATGATTTACCCTTGGAGTAATTATTTGGTAAGAAAATTAACCCCTTCTTCTGCAATGGCATTTTATGATTCTGCCCATCAGCTATCAGATTTAATAATTCTCCTCATGTAAAGCCTTTTTCCTCTTCCTCTCACTAGACTGAAAGAATTTAGTGTTCCTGTCCCCTTCCTCAAACCACTGCACACTAGCTTTTTTCTCCAAAACTCTTCTTCAAAGTATAAAAAAATATTCAGCTCTGCATGAGCCATCTGAAGAATACTTCTGTTAGCAGGTGATGGATTATCAAGAAATAGTTTCTCCTTCAATTTCACTAGATCTTCTATAATTGCTAGTTGTTTTAAAAATATCCCCAAATTTTTCTTTACTCCACTTGGCTAATATCGTCTTGGTCCTCTTTTGTTTCTGCTTAAGTTGTATAAAAATATCATCTGAACTCTCAGCAACCCAATTCTTCTCCACCACTTCTTTAAAATAATCTCTTTCAGTCCAAAATCTAGAAACCTGAAAGGTTTGACAATATGGAATGTTTTTTATCGAGGGAATGAATTTTATCTTCATACATGATTTTGAGAATTATTCATTGAACTAGAGCCATATATACGTAATTATTTAAAATTATATAGTAATTGTTGGATCTAAATCAACAGTCAACAAGGACGGAAATTACATTTTCATTAAATAAAATTGGGAATCCGTGAGAAAATCAAAAATTTAAAAGAGATATTGAAAAGGGAAGATGGAAAAAGTACTTACAAGACGACATAATTCATCTGAGGAAGAAATGACTTGAAAGAACTTAGGGTGAGAAATGGTAGGAGAAGAGTTCCAAAAGGAAGAGTCATGGAACTTTTTTACCATGAGCACAGTTGAACAATGGATGGGAAATTTTTTAGGATTTATTTCTATAGTACTATGTGATGCGTGCACTCACGATAACTATGTGATGTTTGACTCACGAGGACTATGTGACGTGTGATTCATGAGCACTATGAGATGTGTGGCTCACGAGGACTATGTGTTATCTGACTCACGAGGACTATGTGATGCGAGTGACTTACGAGGCAAAGGAAAAACACATGATTAGTGTTTTCAAGATTTTCAATCAGATTTTGAAAACTTGTCTTTCATTTTTTTTCAGGTTTAAACCCCCTATTTTTTGGAGAAGTTTCATTTTCACTTACAAAAGTTATTTTTTTTCATGTAAAATACATATTCAAACACAACTTCTTATTCCAAAAAGAGAAATATATAATTACCCCATTAATTGTGTTTGAATTGATTTGGGGAAGATGTGTTTTTTCTTTTAAAAAGAATACAATTTGAAATGCCACATGGCTTTTTTATATTGGTTACAGGCTATTTTTTTAATCTGCTCACGCACTGTTGCAATGTGAGAACACAATAGGAGCTAAATGAAAATGACATATTAAGTTTGGTTGAAAGTAGTTTAGTGGGACAATAGGTTCCCCGCAAAGTTCAAGTGTCTTTTAAACAACAAGGCTTACTTTAATGGGGTAATTATATATTTTCTCTTTTTGAAATATGAAGTTGTGTTTGAATATGTATTTTACATGAAAAAAAATTAATCTTTTGTAAGTGAAAATGAAACTTCTCCAAAAAATAGGGTTTGAAACTTCAAAAACAAAATTAAAGAAAGATTTTCAAAATCTGATTGAAAATCTGGTCCAACACTAGTCATGTGTTTTTATTTTGCCTCGTAAGTCACACACATCACATAGTCCTCGTGAGTCACACAACACATAGTCCTCGTGAGTCACATATCTCATAGTCCTCATTAGTCAGACATCATAGTCCTTGTGAGTCAAACACCACACAGTCATCGTGAGTGCACTCATCACATAGTCCTATAAAAATCATTCCTAAAAAATTTCCCATCCATTGCTCAATTGAGGTCATGGTAAACAAGTTCCAAGACTATTCCTTTTGGAACTCTTCTCCTAACATTCAGTTCTTCGAAGTCATTTCTTCTTCAGATGGATTATGTCGTCTCGTAAGTACTTTTTACATCTTCTCTTTTTAATATCTCTTTTTAATGTTTGATTTTCTCAAAGATTCCAAATTTTATTTTAATGCAAATGTAATTTCCGTCCTTATTAACTATTGATTTAGATCCAACAATTACTATATACTTTTAAATAATTCTGTATATATGGATCTAGTTCAATGAAAAATTCTCAAAATCATTTAAGAAGATAAAATTTCATTCCCTCGATCAAAAACTTTCCTTTCATGCCCAAGGATATATAGACATTTGGAGAATTCTACATTTGATAAACCAAATATATGGATGTGTTAATAGGAGGTAGCTTGTACCTATAGAACTAATTAGTCGAGTTACTCAAGGTAAAATTTGGCTAACCAAAGAACGGAAGGAATTTTGTGACTTTTACTCAGTAAGCATCAGGACCTTTTTGATGTTCAGATACAATGCTTGTGCTCATTTTGATGTCACTATATCTGATCAGAGTACAACAAAAAATAATATCCAGTAGATCAATAGATTGACTCAGAAAATATTCCAGTGAACCTCCAAACTTATGTTATGCAATCAAAGAAAAAGAGGAATATATTCCAGTTAACTTTCAAACTAATGCTAATGTAATTGAGCAAGAGGTGTCTCAAGGTAAGTAAACATCTTAACTGGTTTATTAGCTATTAAGTTAATCCATTTAGTAGTATTACATTGCACTTGGATATCTATTTCACGAAATAAGTGAAGGCTTTGAGGAGCACGAGCAACAACCCAACATTGGTATCGGTAAAACCAAAAGCTTGTTAGACTTTTTAAACTATTAAGAGATTTTTTTTAGTGTAGTAAGATCAAACGCGAGTAAAATTTATAAGTAATTAAGATCCTCAATCTGTCCTAAAAACAAGAAGCAACTCCAATGTTTTAACTAATGTGATAAAACTTTTTATAGATGCATATAGTTTAAAAATAAAATGAAGCTTACTATTAATACCAATTATTATAAACATGTCATGACATCACCATAAAACATTAAAAACTTGTGGTCTTAAATATTCCATAACATTTATGTAGCTAGGAATCATATCATAGTAGTTGTTATACTTATCTCAAGTTTGTTGCAGATCAAGAGGTCGGAGAAGCTAATAGTAGAAGTGAAAAGTTGGTCCAAAGAATAGCAGTCGACAAAGCTTTGTGAACTTACATGGTGACAGTCCGTATTTTGAAATTGTTATAGAAAAAGATACACACTACTTCTATAGTAAGGTTTAATAATGTGTACATTTTGTTTTCACATTTGCTAGATTTTTATTCCTTTATGTACTAATTATTTTCCTTAAAATTTAACTATCATGCTTGTTTGATGAATATGTCTATTAGACTATCCCAATCAGATTAGCCCTAAGGGAAAACATAGTCAACCTGAAGAATATGAGGCTGTTAATGAAGAAGGAATAGAATGGGCAGTGGAAATAGAGTATAATGGCATATGGTTATCATAAAAGATGATGGTCTGAATTTCGAAAAGATAACAAGATAGCTAGTGATGAAACTTGTCGCTTCAAGTTGATTTGGGGCCATGTGGCTAATGTTTTGCAGGTTCAGACGATCCCATCACCCAATTCCTTGCAATAAATATGCTACACTTTCTTCAGATTTCATTCTGGATATTTTACTTTTTCTTAGGAAGATACTAGATAGATTTATATTTATTTACTTTAAAAAGACAGGCAACTGTTCATTTCATTTGCTAGGGTACTTAACTTCAGATATCTACATAAATTGTCTTCTTATAACTACAAGTATATGTATTCAACAAGTGTTGTCGTAAGTATTTTATTTTGTAAACATTTTGGAAAAAAACTCTTGCTTGGTTTTGACTTATACATGTTAAAATATTTTTTTCTAATTGTCAAATATTAACTAGCAAATGAGTACTATTTTGCAACTTTGTGAATAGTTATAAGTCACGATGGAAGAAGAGAGAGAAACTCTACCTTCTCACTAAAATAAAAATTTGAACAATGAATGCATTCCATGAAGACCTAAATCCACCAGCCCGACCAGATAAAGGAGGATTAGAATTAAGCAAGAACTGAGGGACTAGAAGTGAGAAAGAAGTCTTTCAAAATATTGTAATTTCTCCCTATCCCCTTCAAGATGGAATCACCCAACAAGGCGCAAATCACTGTAAAAAATATGTTGATGATAAGAAACCCTCAGGCCTAATAAGGATAAACAATATAAAGATAAGAAACTACCACAAGAGGATGAAAAATGTGACCACATTTTATTAATTACTATCCGGTGAGGAAAAAAGAAGAATCTATGAATCATGGACATATCATCATAGCATATCATATCATATTATACTAAAAGTGGGAAGAATCCAAGTCAAAAGTTGAATTACGAAAATACCCTTTAACTATTAATTTATTTTCTTGAAATTATTTTTAAAAAATTTTCATTTAATGTTTATTTTGGGATTCAATGAATTGATTGTTCGTATTATGATAATTAACACTCATATTTCCATCTAGACTTACAATTCAATACTCATTATGAAAATGTAAGTTATTATTAGCAAGAAAAAACAAACAATCTTTACATCTTCCACGTAGTAATAGTGATGATTTTTCATAATCATAGTTACGATGTATTTTTGTAATAATTAGTCAAAATGATTTTCCATTAAACATTTAATATATTTGAATTCTTTTACATACTTTATCCTTAGATTATAGTTTTATTTCTACATTACATTTAAATGTTATAAACTGTTTAATAAATTAAATATTAAAAAGTAAATAGTGAATCATCATATTGGTATACATAAATTACCACTAACTCTTCATTCTGTAAATGTATTTAACTCCCATTAATTATATTCATTATGTTTTTAACTCTCATATCTCATCGATAGTCTCAAATGGATTAATATCATATTGATGACAACTCTTTCTGTTCCTTAATACTATCCTATAAATAGTGACATTTACACACTTAATCAATTGGAAAAAAACATGAGAAAATCTCTATGCTCTCTTCTCTTGTCTCTTTTTATTTGTTTAGTTTAACATTTATGTTTCTTGTTTGTTGTTATTTTATAGCTATATGTTGTTATGTTGTTATTATTATTGAGAATTTACCATGATTTTTTGTTTTGTATACATTAGCCTAGCATGTGGTATTTTAATATCCTCACTTGAATATTGAATTTGTGCAATAGTTAGTTATTTTTACTTTATGCACTTTTAGTCAATTTTATAGTTAAAGGTATATTCTTTTTATTAGGAAGATATATGTAGTTCCTATCGAAACAATGATGGATATTTTTTCCGTAAACACCAAAGATTTGAAGGGGATAAAATATGTCATTTGCACTATAAAATTTATATGAAGTATTATGGGATTAACGTGCAATGCACGTTCCCAGATCTAGTTCTATTAAATGAGCAAAAGAATAACCTCAACTATATAAAAGAGATATTGATTATATTGTGGAGAGTGATTGAAAAAGCATGTCAAGTCATGCACTTATAGAAAGCTGGAAGTCCAACAGCCCTGGCGAGTTTAATCCTAAGTTGGAGTAAGAAGCAAGGGATTGGACGCATGTTAACTAATTTAGCTCACAACTATTATACAACAACATTTTATCAAAAGGAAAACTTACAGCTAATTCTACAACAAGGACCTTGATTCATCAACAAATACATTTGATATGTCACAACGTGGCATTCAATTTTTGTTGCCTCCAGAACAAGAGAAAATTTTCACCTCCGAAGCAAAAGATGTGCAGAGAAATAAAGAAGAATCCATGATAGCATGGAAGAGTACTGACCCTTAAATTTGAATATACAAGTGTCTCTCAACCGAGTCTCATGTCATCTTCCTGAATATGCGCTATATTTAATAAGAAAATAACAAGTGTACTATCAGTACACAATCCCAGTGTACTTGTAGAATCATACAACCATTTCCAAAATATGAATGTAAATAAGAAACTACAAAATAGTAAAACAAGTGAACACATATACCACACCCACAATGTAATATACATTTTGATTCACAATGTCCTAAGTCAACTAATGCATTAAACATGTCCCACATCATTAAATATTACACATAGCTAGTCCTCTCAATGAACCCATAAAGTAATACAAATTCCCAATTGTTAGATCGAGAAAGATTTTGATGATTGAAAAATAGGGTAATACATGAAAGGAACAGGTTGCGCCGACATGTTCCTTTCAGTCCGAGTCCGCCTGATATTAGGAGAACGTTAATCTTGTGAAGCAGAATTAATTAGGTGGGGGATGGGTTGCTTTTACGACAAGAAACAACTGCAGAAAGTTTCCTGTTATAAATGAGTCTTACAAGGAAGAGGAAGCGCATATTAAATAAACACATTTAACACGGGATTCCAAATCCTTCAAGGAGTAGGAACCACTACAAAGTTATTGAGTTAAAGTTGAAGAAGGAAAGATCTTTGGGTCTATAAATAGGGCAATGTTATCTCCAAAGAAACCTGCACACTTAAACAGAAAGTTACAAGCATAATAAAATCGAATAGAATGAGTTCATATTTGAGTGATTTCTTATTAGAAAGTGTAGACAATGCAAGGAAACAAGATTGAAGAACCTAATCAACCTCCAAAGTGAGAATTACTTCTCTAAGATTGGTCTCTGGTCGGGTTATTACCAATTGAGGGTGACGGAAGATGACATTTCGAAGATGATTTTTCAAACTCGGTATTATCACTATGAGTTTTCGGTAATGTCGCCTGGTTTGACTAATGTTGTGGGCGCATTTATCGACTTGATGAATAGAGTGTTTCAATAATATCTAGACATGGTTGTGATTATGTTTATCAATGACATCTCGATTGACTGAAAGAGTAATGACTAGCAGGCATAGCATTTGAGAATTGTGTTGCAAGTCCTCAAGTACCAACAACTATTTGCAGAGATTAGCAAATATGAGTTTCGGTTGAAGTTCGTGGAGTTTCTTAGTCAAATTGTTTCCAGTAAGAGTACTGAGGTAGATCCTAAGAAGATGGATGCGGTTAAGAGCTGGCCTAGACCGGTATCCCCTTAGGATATTCAAAGTTTCTTGGGTTCTTCTGGTTATTATAGAAAGTTTATGGAAGAGTTTACTTCGATTTCCTCTCCGCTGGCGACATTCACCCAAACAAAAGGTATGTTCTTATGGTCAGTGATGAGTAGGAGATTTTGACTCATTTAAGGTTTAATACTCGGGAAATTAGTGTCCTCAATGCCTAATTTATGCTCATAAGTGATGTTAAAATGTTAATATTCAGCAATAAATGCAAAAGAGCAAGGCAAGGACACTCCGAGACAAATAAGAGCGAAAAAGCTTAAAAAGTTTAAGGAAAGCAAAGCTGATACTCGCCAAATCCACTTGGTGAGTCGTCGAGTGGACCTTCAGCTTGCCTAAAGTTCTAGCAGGCCAGTCCATGGACACGACCAACTTGGCGAGCAGATTAGCAGTTTGACGATGCGTCGAAGAGATTGGCGATGCCGATCTCAATCGCCAACAGTTACAAAAAAGATATGGTGAAAAGCCATGCCAAAAAGGCGAGAGGAGGAGCACTTGGGGCATCGCCAATTGGGTCGGTGATATCACACCCCGAGCCTACACCCTGGACACAACTGGCACTCAAGAACTATTGATGGTCCCCTATAGAACCCTTGGCTTGGCTCAAGACTCAGCGGAAGACTCATTCAACATTAGTTGAACTCAAAAAGAAAGGTTTCTAAAATAGTCTCAAAATAGATAACTCAGAATACTTCAAAGAAAATATTCAACTGGCCAAAATAGGCAACTCCAGTCTAGAATACTAAAAATTGAAAATTAAACAGACTTCTCAAATCTTTACTGTCTATGAAGCCTCTAAATACTATGATAGACGTCGGGACAAGAACCATGATATCTTAACAAAACTGAAAAAATAAACGAAAATCCTTCGAAAGTATGGAGGCTCACCAAAGAAACTCTGGACTGCAAGTGGTATCAAAGAGCGCATGTTGATGACCATGGTTACATGTATCTGCATCATGAATGATGCAGACCAAATGGCGTCAGTACATGCAATGTACCGGCATACAAGGGGAATTATAAAGCACAGACAAGCTTGATCTGATAGAATGGAACAACATACTTAACTCATCTCAACTCAACTCTACTCAAAGATACTCAAGGATACTAAAAGATACGCGGGATACTCAAACTAAGAACTACTGAACACAATTCCAGAATACTCAACTCATTACAAAGCAACAAAGAAAAGATGCAGTATAAAGAAAGCTTTTAAAGCAATAAATGACAACTAAAAGTATTTAAAAAAATAATAATAACTCTTTACTTATATTTGGGAGATTCTCTAACTGGCAATCATCACTATGAGTTATGTGATGATACAACGTCTCGCCCACGATGCCAAAACTGTCCTTTATCTTCTCGGAGTATAAGACATCATTAACAAAATGGATCCACTAAGTTATGCTTAAAAGCAATAAGGAATCATCTAAAAAGTAAGACTCTTTACCCATGTTGGCATACATGGTTTATGAGGACTTTGGTTGTCTGAACTCGACCCCCTATCGGTGCTCAATACTACTCCCAATAATATAACTCATTCTCATATGTTTTAATAACATTTACTCATCCTCAACTTTGAGATTATTACTCAAAAGATTCTCTTAAAAGAAATAGTGATCAAAACTCCTCATAAACTTATTTGGAAATCAAGATTTCCTCTCATTTTAAATGTAAAAGCATTTACTCTTGGGAATACTTAGTTCCCATATATTCATTTTGAAAAATTAAACTCAACTCTCCTTATCCTCACACTCAAGTAGTCAAGTCTTAAACAATCTTTAAAAGATAGTCAAAGACTTCTCAAAATGACTCAAAGAACTTCCTCAAACTTGAATCTTAACTCTATCTTGAATTTGAATTATGAATTCAAGAGTCATGACTTGGATATGCATGATCTTTCAAAAATTAATCAAGATTTTTTGTGTAGATGTCAGGTAGAAAATGTGGGTATGATTCGAGGGAAGACGCACAGAAAGAAGGTCGGAAGGGTGGTGGACCTAGCAACCCTGGCGCACTGAATGGCGCAGGGTACCAGCCCAAAAACTACTTACCAGTGTTTGGGGTGCACTGAGTGGCGCGTCGTGCCAGGCCGTAAACTAGTGGGTAGTAGTTGTGGCTCTATGGTGGCGCACCGCCCCAAGCCCCTACCCAGAATTTGACGAATTTTCTTATTCAATCTCATGCCCTAACCCATCTATAATCGAACGATTTCCATCAAATTCTTTTGGATTCTTAAACTAACCACATTTACAATGAAATTCACACATAAATTGATTAAGAACGATATCATTTGCAACCCTCACATCAAGAACTCAACAAGAACTCCATTATTAAATAACGAAGCACAAAACCACAAGAACTCAAATCATTCAACCTCAAGAAACAAATTACAGATAAAAATCACATGATTGGCGTGTGGGTGAACTAACCCAACACTATAAGAACTTACATACATCATAAGGATCAAATCTTTGGCGAAACTCCTCAACAACCGCAAGAATTTTGAATGAACGCTTGAACTTCTCATTTTTCTCTTCTTGCACTTCACTCTAAAATCCTAAGGATATTTAGGAACTATGAAAATTGATCCAAATAAGTTTAGACCCCTATTCGGGGTAACCAAAACATGAAAACTTAGTGGGGTAAGGAAAATACCAAAATACCACTCCTTAATTTAGATGAATTTCCTTAACTAGATAGGCTGAACTCAAACGAGCAGATCTCCCTCATCCGAACTCATAATTTAGAAAACTCGATGGCATTGGAAAGAGGAATCAAATATTTTTCATTTGATATCTCATGGGCCACCTAAATCATCATAAACTGAAAGTTATGGTTGTTTGATGTTGACCCAAACTAACAATTTAAGACTAACTTGCAAAATTCTCAATTTTTCTCTTTCTAATTTAGTTCTTTCTAAAATTAGCTTTTTCTAAACCCGAGGTGTTACAATATCTCCCTCTTGGGAACATTAGTCCTCGAATGAGATCACTCTAATTAGGACTAAGGGTAGCAACAACTAACACCTAGTTCAAACACCCAACTTACAATACAACACAACATAGCATATCAATTTAAAGAGTTTTATAAAAAGTAATTACCTTGGTGTGGAATTTCTTTGGAAGGGAAGAGATGTGGGTATCTCTTCTTTATATCCTTCTCAGCTTCCGAAGTAGCTTCCTCAACAAACTGATTCCTCCATAAGACATTGAGTGATGCTACCTCCTTGGTTTCAACTTGCGAATTTGACGATCAAGGATCTCAACAGGTATCTTCTCATAAGATAGGTTGTCCTTAACACTAAAATACTCCGTATTTATAATAAGTGAAGGATCTCCCATACACTTCTTCAACATAGAAATGTGAAACACTGGATGGACTACAACTAACTCTGGCGGTAGCTCCAACTCCTAAGCTACATTACCAATTATCTTGGATATCTTGTAAGGACTTATATACCGGGGACTAAGCTTACCCTTCATGCCAAACCTCATAACACCCTTAATGGGTGAAACCTTCAAATAAACCCAATCATCCACTTGAAACTCCAAGTATTTTCTCCTAACATCAGTATAGGATTTCTGACGACTTTGTGTTGTTTTAAACTTGTCTTAAATGATCTTCACTTTCTCCATAGCTTGATGAACTAAGTCTGGTCCTATCAACCCAACTTCACCAACTACAAACCATCCAATTGGAGATTTGCATCTTCTCCCGTAAAGAGCCTCTAAGGAGAAATTTGGATGCTAGAGTTATAACTGTTGTTGTAAGAAACCTCTATAAGAGGTTACCCTTGAAATTGATCACACACGCCCTCAACATATCTTGTAAAGTTTGAATCGTACACTCTGCTTGACCATCAGTTTGAGGATGGAAAATGGTACTCAAATTCACCTTCAAACCCAAACCTTTCTAGAAAGACTTCAAAAATTGTGCGGTAAATTGCGCACCTCTATCTAAAATTATGGAAACCAGAACTCCATGAAGTCGAACTACCTCTTGATTATATAACCTATCATAATCTTCTGTTGAATATGTAGTCTTTACTGAATAGAAATTGGTTTAGTCATTCAGTCTACAATAAGGCAAATCGAATCATGCTGCCTGCGATACCGCGACAAACCAGTGAAGAAATCCATATTGATCGTCTCCCACTACCATTCTAAAATATATATATTCTGAGAAATACCACCGGGCCTCTAGTGATCTACCTTTACTTGTTGACAGTTCGGGTACTAAGCAATGAACTCTGCAATGCACTTTTTCATGCTATTCCACCAATAGACTTCTCTCAAGTCAGGATACATATTTGTGGAACGAGGATGGATAGAATATTTAGAGGTATGAGCTTCCTCCATGATCCTCTCTTGGAGTTCATCCACCTTTGGTACACACAATCTACCTTGATACCTCAACACGCCATCTCCTCCTTGTTCAAAAGCCATCACTTTTTGCTTATCAACATTTGCCTTTAATTCAAGCAAAATAGGGTCTTGGTCTTGTTTCTCCTTCACATCAGACACTGGTGATGATTCAGTCCCATTCATCACTACCACTCCGCCTTCATTGGAATCCAATAAATAAACTCCCAATCGTGCAAGTCTGTGTACATCTTCGGCCAATTCTGTCTTTCCTTCCTCATAATGGGTTGTACTGCCCATAGACAACCCGCTCAAAGCATCATCAACAATATTAGCCTTACCTGGGTCATAGATAATACTTATGTCATAATCTTGAGTAACTCTAACCACCTCCTCTGTCTAAGATTAAGCTCTTTCTAGTTAAATACATACTGGAGACTCTTGTGATCAGTGAACACATCAACATGAATACCATAGAGATAGTGACACCATATTTTCAAGGCAAATACTACCACTGCCAACTCGAGGTCATGACTCGGGTAAATCTTCTCGTGAACCTTAAGTTGTCTGGAGGTATAGGTTATAACCTTACCATTCAGTATCAAAACACAACCAAGTCCAACTCTGGACACATCACAATACACAACAAAACCTTGTGTACCCTCCGATAGGGTCAACAGTGGGGCAGTAGTTAACCTGGGTTTCAATTCCTGAAAGATTTCCTCACAAGCTTCAGACCATTGAAATTTTGTTGTCTTCTGATTCAACTTAGTCAACGGGGATGAGATAGATGAAAACCCCTCTATAAACCACCTATAATAGCCAGCCAATCCCAAGAAACTGCTAATATTAGTTGGAGATGTGGGTCTTGGACAATTCTGCACTGCCTTAATTTTCTGAGTGTCAACTCGTATCCCATCACCATAAACAATGTGGCCTAAGAATGTTATGGACTCAAGACAAAACTCACACTTAGAGAATTGGGGATACAACTCTCTATCCTTAAGGGTTTGGAGAACTACTCTGA